>SDEE01000051.1:0-130063 GCA_004126415.1 Candolleomyces aberdarensis | reverse complement strand
TGACCTCCTTTCCCAGTGCCATTGGTACTGGTGCAGCCCGACATGCAAACTTTGGCGGAAATCCATTTTGCGTCACTGCAAGAAAGCTGATTGGGAAGTACCGAGCCGGACATGGCTCCTTCGTAATCGATTTAACAGATCCCTTTTCCCCAAGGACGTCCTTCGACGCAAGGCAGATACAGTTAGTCATGAACTTTGACCCACATTAGCTTCGATGCTATGACTATATGTTCAAGAGCCCGAATGTGCATACAGAGCTCACAGGAACCTGTCTGCTATAGTAGGGTAAATTATCTTACTATCCTGTCTCGGCTAAATTTAGGAGACAACATGGGCTCTTCAATTGTCCCCTATGGGGGGAGTAATAAGAAATCCTCAAAAGTAAAGCTTTTGTTCTGCAACAGATTGTCGATCCCACCATCGGCGCAGGATGGCAGACTTTGGATCCAACTTGATGAAGAAAGATTCTTCGAGGTATAGTAACTTTTCATACAAGTGAACGCAAGTAGGGAGATGGATATGCCACCTTGCGGCATGCGTAGATATGTCCCAGATATGATCGATCGCGAGTGAGTCGGTCGGTCGAAACCATAGGTCAGGGCTACCAATACTTCCTCTTCTGATCTATTTCTTGCTCGCTTCAAAAGCCATGTCATCAGAGGTTCGAAGCGCCGTTTCATTGTACCACAGCTCGTGGATATCGTTGAGGGTTCCGAATTTAATGGGAGGAAATGTACACGGTTGTTGCTGGAGTATCCTAAGAGGAATTTACCTAGGACGTTCAAGCCCAGACCTGGGTTGACGGTTAACGTTAAAACTGCGTCTGGGAAAGATTGGCAGCTCGAAAGTACAAGTATTGAGGTGAGGAGGAGATTGTTTTTTTCTGGGTTGTCAGATTTTGCTGATGTTCTGTGTGATCCATAGACTTAGACTACCTTGGGAGCATAGTGGCACTACTACCTCGTCCTCCCCGATCCTAGAAAAAGTCGATAAACTACGTCGTCTTGATCACGGAGATCGGCAAAATCTCACCGTCGACTGTTGGTGCAGCTGTCGAAAAACCTATTCGACAGTTGTATGCCTCGCTGTCGGATGGGTTTAATTTGGAAGCTGCTCGGCTTTTCGCTGGATAGTTTGCTCTCCAGATGAGTAACTTTGGCGTACAATGGGTGTGGAAGGAATGGTAAGTTCAGGCCTTCATTCCTGGGCAGAAATGAGTGCTAATATGATCTTGATTCTTGACAGGATACCTGACCGTCCTCTGACTGTTCAACATCTCAACTGCATGGTTATGCGCCGCGCTATCGAATTTAGAATTCGATTGGCCTATCATGAACGTATCTACAAAACATGTGAAGTCCAGATGCATACACAATCCCTGAAATGGGTCTAAACACGCCTTCGAATGCAAAAATACCTCCCATCCTGACCGCGACGCCACTCAGGATATGCTAAACTGCTTCCGTGGTGCCAAAGCGGTGCCGAAGACATCATCTCCCACCTCAACACCCTGCGAGAACGTTTAGAATCATCCTCTGAAGATGCACCCAACGTCGACTCTCTCGTGCGCAATATCGCCATCCGAATCGCTCTTACACATCGGTTCCCGCTCTATCTCTCACCTCCTCAGTGCATCGAACACCACCTCCCCTTCCTTTGCAGCCTGGCAGGATGGGGACCACCATTGAATATTGACTACTGCTCCTGGAAGAAGCGCAGAAGTTCGAGTGGATATCTTAGCCGCTGCTGCTACTTTCTGGAAACACAATCGACAAGTGGTCTCTATCGTGTTTGACAAATTGATGCGGTACCAAATCGTGTCATCGAAGAGTTGGCCTCAGAGAATACGGCAAATTGGGGTCGAGATGAATGGAATGCATGGGAGACGTGAGGCTGGTACAGACAGTACTGCAGGGACCTGTACCTCGCTCTTTTAGATGCTCCTTTTCCTTGGCCGTCATAATTCACAATTTAGTACGCTCCATACTTGCGAGCGTATACATGAACAAGTTGTACGCGGTTTCATTCTCAAGGTTTGACGGTGACTAAACCAGCAGCTTGCAGCAAAATTCGACGTGCTCCAGTGAGACTGGGAACAGAGGAGATCCAACTGAGAAACGATCCTGAGAAGTTATCTCTGCTCCAGCTCATCCTTCGAGACTCTATAGTGGGTCATTATTAGGGGATCCTGTGAGTCTGTGATTTCCATGGGCCTCTTGGTTCTCACCTCGATCCTTTTATTGACTGCAAGTGCGAATGGTGTGAGCCTCCATCCTGCAACGTTGATGGGAGAAATCATTTTGAATCGCCGGGCAGTCACTGCTGTGCATAACGGCGGACGTCTTTTGACTGGTGGACGTACGTACCATGTTGGCTTCAGATGGCTGTCGGCTGGTAGTACATGCGTAATTGCAACACGGGGTGTTTTGCCACTACATCTTGTCTCTGTTTCGCCTAAACCTTTGTTTATTTTATAGGCCTTACAAGATCACAGAAAACTATGAAGATTCTAGCTCGAATCATAAGTACATGGATTGGAAGTACACGCCGAGCAGTCCTACAATCTCATCAAATACAGCCCGATCCTCCAGCCCCATACACGAAAGCGACCCGATCTGTCCACACACCGACTACCATGCTCCTAACAGAGACGGTGCTACACGTATATGCACTGATTTGAGGGGTACGCCGTTGCTGTATTCCATTTGCTTCCCCGGTGCTCCCGCAGCAGAGCCGTTTCAACCGTGAGCATGGATAGGAACAGGGAAACCAAAAGCGAGAGAAGTGGTATAGCGGTCTCAGGGAAACCGGAAATCGAAGTCTACAGAGAGACGGCTACTATAGGCGTCGACTGAGTATGCAGCAACGCACTATCGGTATCTTCCTCCAATGGTTCCTTCCTTCCGTTATGAGGTGCCGACGTACTCCCAGGCTCCGGAAAAAGAAAAGGAGTTGCGCGATAGAGAGAGTTTGTGATGGTGTCCCCTCCTCGCCGGTATCGAAAACGCCGGAGCCTTTCCTCCAATCCCTGATCCACTCGTCGTTGAACCGGAGGCCAAGCTATCTTCCAAGGACAACAAAGAAGGTCGACGTCCACGGAACTTAAGCCCTTGTTTGAGTGGGGTCCAAAGCGGAGGCGTACCGAGAAGATGCACGCTTGACGCAGCTTTGGGGATACCTGATCCAGATTTTTTGCCCGGCACCATGGTCAGGGTCTTCAGATATGGATGTGGAGGGGAACGAACACAGGAAGAATGCTGAGAGCTTGCGCGAGAGTGCATTCGGGGGTATCGTTGTTTATGTTGTGCTGCGGCAGCGGTGGAAGTGTGGGTGGGAGTAAGGGAGGCTCTCGCTCGGTACGGGAGTGCGTGCTGAGCGAGGTTGCTGAAAAAGTCAAGATGAGGTGGGGTACGGTGGGCCTTCATCCAAATTTGTGAGCGAGGAAGGGGAGGGGAGGGAAGGATAGTGAGATGCCATAGTCCTCATTCCTGCCTGGACATGACGATGGTGACCATGCTCATGCTATTCGTTGCTGGGAAAGTGGAACGGAACGGGGCGTTGGACAGTGGGGTGTTCCACCGCTCGTCCGAGGCAACCCAAACGTCGTGAGGACTGGGCTAGCGGAAGACGGATGCGACAGCCCGTCTCCACTGCTCGGAGTGCTTTGGGAGTGCTGAAGCGGACGAACGGGCAGCGGGGCAAACGAAACTCGTTTTCGTGGCAGTGGATGCGGCCCTATAGTCGTTGTGGGCGAATGAAGACCACCGCTTCCAAGGGCCACGAGATGCAAAATTGCGGGGATGGAGTCAACGGAAGGCGGTATGGCGACTGGCTGGACTTGCGCCGGTGGATTCGTTACGCTGACATTGGCGGAGAGAGCCTCTGGTCACGGTCAAATTAGAGAGCGCAGCAGATGAGAGAGCGCAGCAGCTATGCGATCGACAGCTCAAGCTCCTGGCTTGGCTGAGTTGACGCGAACCTTCCACTAGCGTCGACGAGAGTTGAGCTCGACTGTCCGTGTGATTGGGCGATAAGCTTCCATGTTGATTCGACAGGGGCAAAGTGGTCTGCTTTTGAGAGTCGGCCGCGCCGGGATTTGATCCCATAGTTGATTGCGGGCTGGCCAATCAAAACCATGGCTTAGAGCTACTACGGCGATCTGGCTTTTCTACCGACTTTCAGGTCCTCGCCTCAATTCTCAGATATTCCGTAGGTCGTAAAACATATAAATCCAGAAGGAGTCAGCTTGAACCATAGGTACATGATTTCCAGAGTCAGAAACGACACCGTGCACTCCTTACTCCTACTATAGAAGGCACAGCCTTTCGGGCGCTTACTCTGGTGATAAAAGCCGACAGCCTGCTACAGACCACGTTCCCTCAATGTTCCCTTCCCTGTCATCGACAATGACCAGCTTTCTCAGCGGAGCTCATGATTTCTCTTTCAAAGACCTCAATGTGATTAATGCAGCACCTCCCTCTGGTGATCCTCTCAACGGTGAGCGCTCTGAGCTCGTATGCCGAGCTCCTGCTCAATTTTACCACCTTGTGTCCCAGATCTAGCATCTCGAATCGCAACAGGCGCCTTGCACGACTCAGATGAACGCTGCGACGCACCGATGTGCCATCCAGAGACTCGAGTCGCCGTTCAAGAAGAGATTTACAGCTGGATCGTCCATGGTGATCCACTGGCAGACCCAGCGCAGAAGACAGTGAAGATAAAATGGGTCACAGGTCCTGCAGGCACCGGAAAATCCGCCATTATGGGGTCTGTGGCAGACACATGCAAGCAGAATGGGGTCCCCGCCGTGACCTTCTTTTTCGCTTCTTACGCATCCCCGGACCGTCGAAGGAAGACGGCTTTCATCCCCACCCTGGCATATCAGCTCACAGAGCACCTACCAGCACTCAAGAACTCCGTGGCGCAGGCTATGCGGGATAAACCCCTTTTATTCAAGAAGAACCTTCGGGTCCAGATGGAGGCTCTCATCCTAACGCCGCTGCGACAGGTCGCAGTCGAATCGAAGGTGCCAGGCGTTGTGTTGATTGATGGGCTTGATGAGTGCGAGGCAGAGCAGTTCTTCGACTCCCATGTCGCTTCACGCACTGGCAAGTCGATGGAGCGAGAGAAGGGTGAAGACCAGCTGGAGATCTTACAAGTCCTGCGAGAAGCCGCCCTCGACCCCGCATTTCCCTTCCGGATCGTCATCGCCAGCCGCCCAGAACGTGTTTTCCGGGAGTTCTTCAACAACGAAAGCCACAAGTCTTCGTTCGCTCCCTCCCTCGTTCTGGACGAGAAGTACAACCCCAACGCCGACATCATTTTGTTCCTCCAAGCCAAGTTCAGCGAGATTCGGCGTCGCTACAAACTCAGCCCGTCATGGCCTTCCCCAGAAACCCTGGCCACTTTGCTCGACCAGGCCTCCGGCCAATTCATTTATGCAGCTACCGTCATTCGCTATATTACCACCTCTCGTCACGGCAGTCCGCAGACACTCCTTGATCAGGTTTTGAAAGTGAAACCGAGTTCAGGGACAAACCCGTTCTCCCACCTTGACGCCTTTTACACTCATATCTTGCAGTCGGCCTCGAATACTATACTCGCTGTGAAGTGGCTTTGGATTATCAAGGGAGAAGTTACCCACGATCTCTTCTTCTATTTGCATCACACACCCGCTGCTTTCATTATCAATCTTTTACTTCAAACGGACGACGGCGGCGCAGAGTATGTGCTTGGAGACCTACACTCCTTGATCGACGTCCCTCCTTCCGATGACTTGGGAACACCATACAGACCTTACCATAAATCCTTGTACGACTTTCTGGGCAGCGAGGACCGCTGCGGGCCAATTTATGTTGGGCATATGCAGTGTGCAGAGTTCCTCTGGGGGAGGTTTTTCGATATCTGTAAGCGTGAGTACTCATTTCATCGTTAATACGATCGGCTTGCAGCTACTGACCCTGTGTTTCACAGACAAAGGTTTACCGGCATGCCGTCCGTTAGACCAGCAGAAATTCCTTCATTTCTTTTTCGACCTGCTCATGCCTTATATCCCGTGGTTTACCTCCAGACTCAATTTCGCCCCATCCTCCGTTGACTGGTGGGCGTCAGGGTGTGTTTCGCATTCAGAGGGCGGTATTAGTTGGATATTCTACTGTGTCCATATGGAGGTACAGTGTGAGCCTCATTCCTCTGTTTAAATAGCATACTGACCTCCTTTCCCAGTGCCATTGGTACCGGTGCAGCCCGACATGCAAACTTTTGCGGAAATCCATTTTGCGTCACTGCAAGGAAGCTGATCGGGAAGTACCAAGCCGGATGGTGCTCTTTTGTAATCGCTTTAACAAGCGCATTGCCCCCATGTTCGAACGCAAACATGTAGTCGCGAACCTCGAGTCTACTTAACCCTCGCGATGTAACTATATGTTTCTTTCAGCACCTTTGTAGTAGAAGCTATCCTTCCGTTTCATCTACATAATTGCAAAAATCTTTCTTCTTTACTCTGTACTTGCTCGGACGCCATGTCAGCCTTGGACGGCCGGTAGTGCATGGGCAACTACAATCTTGTGGGTTTCGCATTCAGAGCGCCATATCCAGTTTTTTTTCGGCAATGTCCATGACGAGGTACAGTGTGAGCCTCATTCCTCTGTTGAAATGGCATACTGACCTCCTTACCCAGTGCCATTGGTACCGGTGCAGCCCGACATGCAAACTTTGGCGGAATTCCATTTTGCGTCACTGCAAGAAAGCTGATTGGGAAGTACCAGGCCGGATGTGGCTCCTTCGTAATCGATTTGACAAGGACCTTTTCCCCCGCATGCTTCGACGCAAGGCAGATACAGTTAGTCATGAACTTTGACCTGCATTAGCTTCGACACTATGACTATACGTTTAAGTGCCCTGATGTGCATTATGAACCCACCGGAACCCGTCTGCTAGTATACAGTAAATTATCTAGCTATCTTGTTCAAGCCAGATCGCGGAGACAGTCCGTTATCTTCAATCGTCCCACATCGAGAGTGTGTTAATAATTCCCCAACAGTGAAGCTTCCGTTTGCAACAAGTAGTCTATCACACTATGACCACAGGACGGCAGACTTTAGATCCGAGTTAAACTTCACATACACATGTGCACCATATGATTCAATCGATCGCAGGTCAGCGGTCGGTCATTCTTACTCTTTACCCAGTTGAAACACCATGTTACCAGACCTTCGGAGCGCCCTTCCACCTGATTGCGGTTACTACAAAAGCGCGGAGGCTCTGAATAGTCTCTCTCATAGGGAGCACGGAACCGCGATTGGGACTCGCATAAAGCGACGTCCAGCAAAATGCGACGTGACTACCTTCTTTTTTGGCATTCTGTAGGAGCACTCGAGACTACGCAAGCCCGCATCGACCTAGTAATGACCACTCTCAAGTACATCTCCATTCACAATGCAGCCTCAACCAGCCTCTTCCACCTTGAAATGCTTCATCTCTGCCACATCAACAATAATGGTGTTCGGGATACGATACCTAACCTCTACCTGCGTCTCGACCAAGACTCACAGTGCGACGATTTTCTCAAATGGTATGCTGGTATGCTACTAAAGGAAAGGGATTTGACTACGACTGAGGCAACGTGTCTCTCGCGTCCCTAGATCTCGGATCCGGAGAACGAAAATCCCTTGGAGAGCAAAAAAAAAAAAATCCTGAGGAAAGGGAAATGTTTTGTGACAAGTGGGGCATCGCATGCCATTCCGGCTCTCCTGATTAAACTCCAGGTGGTACTCTATCTGAAAGACTTCTTGGCATCCTTTACACCCTACGACGTCGTCGGGAGAAATAAATTGAATGTCGACACCGCTCAGACTGTTCAAGGTAGTCGACGACAGAAGGTCCATCTTCGTCTGTCAACGGCGCGAGGAGAGCTACAGAGCTACCAAAGCGAGAGGGGATGGAAGACAGAATCAAGGAGCTCGAAAATCAGAGGGATGAGATCTTCAAATTCGTGCATAAAGGGAGCAATTGCTTTGGTGAAATGCAATAAGTATWTGGRTATACGGGCGGAGGCAGTCAGCCGCGGAAAACCATTGGGGCGATCGTTATGCTGCTCAATTATGCAAAGGCGTGGCCTCAGACGGTTGGTGCCACCAACCGTCTGAGGCCTCGCCTTCCCAATTCCAGGTAAAGTTTGGCAGTTTGGTGAACTAGTTTGTTCTTCTGGTGCATACCTCAATTCTTATTCTGACGTGTTATTCGAAGTATAATGAGGAGTATACATTATAACGAGCCACGATAATTCTAGCTCTGTTCTTGACTCATGCGTCTATCTACTCAGAACCCCAGTCACTGACTACATTGAACTCCACTGACGTGTGTCAGATGCCTAGTCTGACGTCTTGACTGACCGTTCGACGAGAGAACACTGCACGAATCCGCCCACTCTCCCTCGATGGCTCCAAATTCGAAAGACTCACCTTACGGCCCTCTGGAACCAATTCGCCTATTTGGACTCCGGACCTCCCATGAGTGCTTTTCCCTCCTATGAGACAATCTTCGCTATTCGCGAGAGATGGCTTTCATTCGCATCAGTTCTTTTCTTCCTCCCGAGAGGACTCGGTACCTGGCGGAGAGGGATGCCGAAGTTTCGCAGTTCGTGGATCGCTTCATACAACAAGATTCGACCGTCCGATATCAGGTTTAGAAGATGAAGGTGGCGATCTGGAGGTGGTCCCTTGAAGCTCCGTACGACCTTGCTGCTCTTGCTAACGCTTGAGAGCTTGGAGCGAAATAGCCTCTGCAGCTCCTGGAAATTTACGCAGTGCTATTGGGCATTGCCTGAGGAAGCGACCTGCAGGGAAATTCAGCATGCTCGAGTAAGGCTGGTAACGGAAGAGACTCAGCTACGAAGCGATTATAGGGATGCCTGTGCTCGTCCTAATCCTGATACACGCCGTTTTGAGCGGTATGCCATCACTACACTCGTTGGGTGCTTGTTTTCCTCCTGGTGCCGCGGAGCCATTCTGGTGTACATATCCATGTCCACAGGCAGGAATAGGGTACCCGGAAGCGAGAGAAGTGAGTCAGGCGGTCTCTAGGAAGGAGTGAAACGAAAGTCAGAAAATTTACAATAATCGTAAAATCAATGCTGCAGACGGAGCAAACCACGTCAGCGTTAATGAGATAGAAGTATAAATAGGAAACGCACCCATCCCTCGGATGTTCATCCCCCGCATGGTGATGATGCCCCTTCTGTCCACCCGCACTAAGCAACAAATGCTCCACCGTCTCTTTGCACACATAGACACTCGAGAACGTCAAGTACACGGCTTGCGCGAACAACAGAACCGTCTCCATCCTCCCGTTCCCATATGGTGTCCTAATCTTCTTCCTTCCCAATTCCTTTTCGGCCGACAGGGAAGCAGAGGAGGACTTAGGGGCGCTGGCAAGCCACGCAGGTACGACCCGGCCCACCGCAATCCCAAACGCATCAAACACGACCCAATATCCGAGACCCGTACACGAAAGCGAGCCAATCTGCTGTCCGGATACCCATAACCACGCTCCTAGAAGGAACTGCGCTACGCCTATACACGCTGTTTTGACTGGGATACCATCGCTGTATTCCGTTTGCTTCCCCGGCAGACCCGTTTTGACCGTGAGCATGGCTGTGATTGTGAGGGGTAGTGAAACCTGAAGCAACGGAAGTAGGCTTGGCTGTTTCTGGGAAAGCGGAGATCGGAGCCCACGGCGAGACGGGTATAGGCGTCGGCTGCGTGTGCAGCGATGCATTATCATCATCCTCCCTATCCGAGAAATCCTTTCTGGCACTATGAGGCGCAGACAGGCTCCCGGGCTCTAGGAAGGAAAAGAAGTTGTGCGATAAAGAGTGCTTGTGATGGTGTCCCCTTCTTGCCGGTTTCGAAAACGCCGAACCCCCTGGTGCTGACCCGTTCGTCGTTGGACTAGAGCCCTGGCTGTCCTCCGAAGACAATGAAGGAAGCGGTCGTCCACCAAATTTGAAGCCCTGTCCGAGTGGGGTGAGAGGCGGACGAGTACCCTGAATATGCACGCTCGACCCTGCCTCCGGGATGCTCGATTCAGGGACTTCGATTTCTTGCCCGCCGTCGTGATCAGAGTCTTCGGATATGGCCGTGGACGGGAGCGAGCCTGGGCGCGGGAAGAATACTGAGAGGTTGCGAGAGTGCATTCGGGAGTGTCGTCGTTTGTGTTGTGCTGCAGCAGCAGCCGAGCCATTGGGGAGTGCGGGTGGGAGTAAGGGAGAAGGAGACTCCAGTTCGGAAGGACGGGAGTTCATGCTGGGTAAGGTTGTCGATGAAGGCAAGGCGGAGGTGGGGTACGGCGAACCTTCACCGAAATTCGGGAGTGAGAGTGGGGAGGGGAGGGATGGGTAGTGAGATGACATAGTCCTCGTTCTCGCCTGCCCATGATGATGATGACCGTGCCCATGCCCATTCGTCGCTGGGAAAGTGGAACGGAAAGGCGAGGTCAATGGTGGGGGTGTTCCGCCGTTTCCGTTAGCCTGAGGAAACCCAAATGTCGTACGCATCGGGCTAGCGGAAGACGGACTCAACAGCGCGTCTCCAGCGCTCGAAGTGCTTCGGGAGTGCCCAAGTGGACGTATGGGCGGTGGGCCAAGCGAAATTCGTTTTCGTGAAGCTGGAGGTGCTCCGATAGTCGCTGTGGGCGAATGAGGACCACCGTTTCCGTTGACCACGATATCCAAGAATGCGAGGACGGAGTCGGCGGGAGGGGTTATCGCGACAGAAATTTCGGTGTCATCCTGGCTGGACTTGCGCCGGTGAATTGCTTGGGCTGGCGACATTGACCGTCAACGGCAGAGAACTTCTGGACGCTGTCAAATTAGAGAACGTAGGCAGGTGAGAGAATGTGCTCACCAGGCTATACGAATAATAGTTCAGGCTCCTGGCTTGGTTGGGTTGACGTGAACCTTCCGCTGGCGTCGACTAGAACGACTTGACCGTTCTCTGAGCTTCGAAAACAGGAAGTTGTGTCGATCTGACTTGTTGCCTTCAAAAGCCGCCAAAGGAGAATCGAAACTGTGAGCTGGACACAACGTCGGGGGCGCCGTTGCCGTTGTTTCTCTCGCTCCTGGCTTCAGCGTGTCTGCAATGAAAGCTATTCCTCTGTCTCAGCGACCTGAAATGCAAAATTTGGAACGAAATACTGACCTTTTGATTGCCAGCAAAGAACGTCGATGAACAAGAGAAATGAGACGAAACCGCCGCGCCGGGATTTGATTCCCATATGCACCATTGATTGATCGCGGGTTGCCCGTTCAAAAGGTTAGGGCCACTACGGCGATCTGTCTTTTCTACCGACTTTCAGGTCCTCACTTCAATCCTCAAATATTCCGTAGGTCGTGAAGTATATAAATCTAGAAGGCATTGGCTCAATCATAGGTGCATGATTTTCGTAATTAGAGACCACACCGTGTCAACGCGCTCCCAACTCCCACAACCTTTCGGGCGGTACTCTTCCCTCAACGTTCCCTTCCTGTCATCAACAATGACCAGCTTTTTCACCGACGCTCGCGATGTTTCCGTGAATGAGCTCAAAGTGATCAATGTATCACCTCCCATTGGTGATCCTCTCAATGGTGAGTGCTGTGAACTCGCTAATATGCCAAACTCCTGCTCAATTTACCAGGTCCAATCCCAGACCTAGTTTCTCAAATCGCGCCAGGGGCCTTGCACGACTCGGCTGAACGCTGCGACGCACCAAAGTGCCATCCAGAAACCCGAGTCGCAGTCCAAGGCGAGATTTACAGCTGGATCATCCATGGCGACTCAGACCCGGCGCAGAACATGGTGAAGATCAAATGGGTCACAGGTCCTGCGGGCACTGGAAAATCCGCCATTATGGGATCGGTGGCAGACACGTGCAAGAAGGATGGGGTCCCCGCCGTGACATTCTTTTTCTCAGCTTCAGCATCCCCAGACCGTCGAAGGAAGACAGCTTTCATCCCCACCTTGGCATATCAGCTTGCAGAGCACCTACCAGCACTCAAGGGTCCTGTGGCGCAGGCCATACGGGATAAGCCCCTTCTGTTCACAAAGAACCTTCGCGTCCAGATGGAGGCGCTCATCCTGACGCCGCTGCGACAGGTCACACTCAAGCAGCCAGGAGTCGTGTTGGTCGATGGGGTCGATGAGTGCGAGGTGGAGCAGTACGTCGGCTCTCATATCTCTCCACGCGCTGGAGGGTCGATCGAACGAACAAAGGACGAAGACCAGTTGGAGATTTTGGAAGTCCTGCGAGAAGCCTCCCTGGACCCTGCATTTCCCTTCCGAATCGTCATCGCCAGCCGCCCAGAACGTGTTTTCCGGGAGTTTTTCAAAAACGAAAGCTACAAGTCATCGTTCGCTCCCAATCTCATTTTGGACGAGAAGTACAATCCCAATGCCGACATCGTCTTGTTCCTCCGAGCCAAATTCAGTGAAATTCGGCGTCGCTTCAACCTCAGCACATCATGGCCTTCCCCGGAAATTCTCGCCACTTTGCTCGATCAGGCCTCTGGCCAGTTCATTTATGCGGCTACCGTCATTCGATATATCACTACCGCTCGTCACGGGAGTCCGCAGACACTCCTTGACTGTGTTTTGAATGTGAAGCCAACGAGCGCAGGGACGAGCCCCTTCTCCCACCTTGATGCCTTTTACACCCATATCTTGCAGTCGGCCGCGAATTCTACGCTCGCTGTGAAATGGCTTTGGATCCTGAAAGGAGAGATTCCTGGTTGGGCTGATATCTTCACTAATTTGCACTCCCCCCCTGCTGCGTTCCTTGTCAATCTACTACTTCAGACAGACAACGGTAACGCAGAGTATGTGCTTGGAGATTTACACTCCTTGATCGACGTACCTCCTTCCGACGACTTGGAAACACCATATCGACCTTACCATAAATCCTTATACGACTTTCTGGGCAGCGAGGACCGCTGCGGGCCAATCTACGTTGGGGATATGCAGTGTGCAGAGTTTCTCTGGGGCAGGTTTTACGATATCTGTACGCGTGAGCACACATGTTCATCATGTTCATAGGACCGGCTACTGACCCTGTGTTTCACAGACGAAGGGTTACCAGCCTGCCGTCCGTTAGACCAGCAGAAATTCCTTCATTTCTTTTTTAACCTGTTCATGCCTGATATCAGGCGGTTTACCTCCCGACTCAATTTCGCCCCATCCTCCGTTGACTGGTGGGTGTCGGGCTGTGTTTTGCATTCAGAGGATGGTATTAGGTGGATTTTCTACGATGCTCATTATCAGGTACAGTGTCACGACCCTCATTCCTCTATTGAAATGGCATGCTGACTTCCTTTCCCAGTGCCATTGGTACCGGTGCAGCCCAGCATGCAAACTTTGGCGGAATTCCATTTTGCGCCACTGCAAGAAAGCTGGTTGGAAAGTACCAAGCCAGACGTGGCTCCTTCGTAATCGATTTGACAGGTTCCTTGACATAGACAATGTGCTTCAACGCAAGGCAGCCACAGATAATTGTGAATTTGACCTGCAGTAACTTCGACGCTATGACTATACGTTTAAGAGCCCGAATGTGCATAGTGAACCCAAAGGAACCCGTCTACATCAGGAAACGTGCAAATTACTTTTGCTCTTTTAGGAGCGCTCCCAAGCGCTGTCAAGCTAAGAAAAGCTCAAAAAAGCTAGCAAGTCAAAAGCTGACAAGTTGACGTCAGTTTTGGCAAAAAGCTACGCCAAATTTAGCAGGGGCAATGGCCGGAAAAAGCTGATAAGCGACAAAGGCCCAAATTTAAAGTTTAGGTTTACTGATGGCCTACAGCGATCTCGTTGTCTCGGCGTACTCTCGAACATCTTATTATCTATCAGGTATACTTCAATACACATTTCTCATACGCTAGATTTGATCCTAGACGCCAAGTCCTCAGTGCTAACTTGAAGTGTTTATTCCAAGAGATCTGGTTAGATAACAGAAGACATGCCCAGGTACGTCCCAACGGGCTACTTTACGAGACCCTCTTCATACACAACGAAAAATTGGAATCTTGTCAGTCAGCCCGAGCAATCAGCAAAGGCATTTCCGGTCGCAGCTGGGTGCGGTCAACGGACGGGGTAGAAATCCCAATACTATTCCAAAAGATTTCTTGTTTCGTGGGGAAAAATTTGAACTGATCGATGAGGACGTAAAGGATAGCCTCTGGTTGCATCCATGAACCACTGCAAACTTTGAATGGCAGGCTAATCTTCACTCACTCATTTCCATTTGCGAGAATTTGAAACCAATGCAGGAACGACTTCCACCAATAAATGTCATCCTTTAAAGCCATGAATCAGACAACCGATTCTTTTACTTTCAATCAACACTCACAGATGAGAATAGATTCCAGGGATATGCGCATCAACGAGTTTTTCAGGCAGAGGAGCGAGCCATCGCTCGGGTTTCCACTCGTACGTATCGGGGCCCCATAGCTCCGGGGTCGTATTGCTTCCAAGGAGGGATGCAAATACCTTCGTGTTCTTAGGTATATGTATCTCCTGGATCTTACGACCGTCGATCGTCTCAATCGGCCTTGAGAGGGGAAGAACAGCGTCTTGACGAGCCCTATTTAGACGTTGGTCCATTGCGCGAATTATTGGAAACTGTGAGGTACGACTTACTCCCTCGCTAGCAGGCTGATTGGCGCATACCTGTCAAGTAAAAATTTAGAATAAATTTGTATAGAATCGACCCTGTTCATGCCAACTCACAATCGCAGGGTCTCCCGGCATACTGCGTCTAGGTATGGCATAGACGACAACTTGTCGTAGTCGGGTTCCTCCGAGCTGCAGCCCTGTTTAACCTCGCGAATCTCTGAGCGAAGTTTATCTTGGACGTCTTGGTGAGTGCTTAAAAGCCAGAAGATTCGGCAAAGGGCGCTGGAGGTTGTATCCATGGCGGCAAAGGTGAAAGTCCTAAGGTTCAATTTAATGGTAAGCGCCGTGATTATACTCAAAAAGAAGGAGAAGCTTGCGATATCTGAGCCAAGACTTGATCGTCAGGTAACCTGTCTTCATCCGACGCCTTCGAGTTTGCGTGTACTGGAAGGAGGTCAGCAAGGCAAGAAGGCGCATGCAAAACGGAGATACGAACTGAGGACGCTCATCAGATCTTTACGGTTGGTCTTGAACGCAGCTTCGTCGTTGACCAACGCTTTTTTCTTCTCATTGAACAACTCGAAAGAGGTGTCGTACATCGTATCAACGATATCTCGCAACTTGTGGAGCCTGTTCCACGGCAAGATATTGACCAGCGTTCTCCAGAAGCGTGGGGTGCCCAGCTTGTATTCGTAGATCTTGGGTACTATATATAATCGTAGTAGGATCATACCACGAATGACAGGACTGTCACAATGGTGAAAGGGTCAGGATTAATTGCCGGCCAGACTGTAGAATCAACGCACCCAAGTAGCTTCGTCGATTTAACGAATCGATGCTCCGAATAGTCTTCCGAGATAGGATCGAACGATGTTCCAAAACCGCTTTGAGCCACGATCTCGAACGCTGTTCTCGCCAGCCAGGTCATGGCTTCAACCTAGAGAGTAGTATAGGCAAGTGGATGAGTGGTTTCATATGATAAGCTTTGAGGGAGGACGCACCTCCTGTGGACCATTCGACGTTTTGCGAAGGAATACATCACGCAGCTAAACGCGGGTGTCAGCACGAACCCACATAAGAATCTCACACAGCTGCCATACCTTGTACGTGACGCCAAAGAACTGTGAAGCTGAATACAAATTGATTAATAGACTGCCGGCAAGAACGATCGTTGGCGAACTCACTCATCGTTCTCATGTGCGCTGGAGAGAACACAGGGTTCAGCATCTTCCTTTGCTTTCGATGTTGATTCCCTGTACAAATTCAATTGGCTGGAGCCATCCATTTTTGGGTGAGACTGACCTAGGGTTGATAACAAGCCGTCTCCAAAGACAGCCTTATTTCCGCTATAAAGGAAGAATCAGTATTCAACCCGTTGCATGTGCTAGTTCTCCATGGGTCTCACGCGATAAAAGCCGTAGTTTCCTCGTAGATATGTTGATCCTGAAGACAAGAAATTGAGCATTTTTGACGATACAGAAGGGGAAAATTGTCTTTGACCTTCACGAAGATGTGATGCAACGCTTTGGGATCGTGGATAAATAAGCAACGCTCCTAGTAGAAAAGAAAAATATTAGAGCGCGGGAAGTTGAAGTGTCCCTCGTTTTACCTTGAGAAAACCAAAGGTTCTCGCAACTCCTCCATCTGAGTGGCGAATGAGCGAAAGCCGCGGGAGATACACGAACCCTAATACTCACATGTTTCGGAAAGGGATCTGTGGAAGCTACGAGAATCAGTTGAGAGAAGCTGGCCTAAATTCCCTATCTCGAGGAACGAGCGGTTAGATAGTTCAAACCAAAAGGCGGGAACACGAAGACGACAGACCTTTCAACAGGCTTTGGCTTGGTGGTCCAGGGATGCAGTCCAAGGGATGGGCAAGGACAAAGCCACGAAGTAGACGCAGAATAAGAAGTCCTACGAGGATGGACGCAAGAATCTGGAAAGGGGAGAAGTAGAGCATTGTTGCCAAACACCGCTGTCCTGTCACAATCAGGATATATAGTTTTGGTGTGGGTACACCTCATCCGTACTCCCGGCATATGTGATAAGATAGATTATGATGTTATTCCAGAGATGCAAGGAGGATCGCCGCCAGGGACATCAGTTGACGAGAGCAACGTTAGCAAAGAAGTTCCGAAGATTCATTGACGCCAAATGGGAAGAAGAAGCCACGCGGAGTGGTGGGTGCCGGGCGTCCAAGTTCTTAGACTGAAGGGAGTACGCCAGCGTTAATTACTGCGAGGAGAACCAAAGCAGGGTGCTGCGGTCCTCTCAAACTCCGCGCGTATTGGGCCATAGATGGAATAGGTAGTACTAGAATAGAAGGCAAGCGGACACGAGGGATATACATCGAAGAAGACACGCCGCCTGATATTTGACATGAGCCTGATGACCCGTGACGGTAGCCCGGATATCAGCCCTAAGATTACGTCCAGGAAGTCACAAAAGATACATATGTCGCCGTGCCCCGGGGCCGTCGTGGAGCCGCTCGACGCGATGACGCAGAAATACGCTCGTAAAAGACCTAGAAGTTGCGGATCACCTTATCAACAGAATTGGCGGAGTATTAGAAGACATACATCTGTTCCCACCCATTCATTTCCTGGAGAACATGGGAGAGTATTTAGCAACGATCGTTGAAAGCAAATGAAGGCAAAATAATAGATCGACTCAGGCTACCGGGGCCGCCAGGACCGCCATTATTTGTTGGAATACTTTAATCCAAACAATTAGGCATTCTAAGCGCCCGCTGGGCGTCTACAGGTAGATCGTCGATGCAGCACCTAGACTTAGCGCTTGAGGCTTGACTCGGAGATCCCTACCCAGTTCATATCTAGCACTCAGAAGTCACGATGACAGAGAGCTCCAACATTGAATCGACCCTATGTACAAGTAATACTGTAACGTAGCTGCAAGCACAATTGAAATTTGTCAGTTGGCGCAAGAAACTAGCAACGGCATCTCAGGTTGCAGTCGACTGCGGTCAACTGATGGGCCCGCAATCCCCCGATTGTTCCAAAAGATCTCCTGTTTAGGAAGAGAGAACTTGTGCTGATCGAGCAGAACATAAAGGATGACCTCTGTTTCCCAGCGTAGGTCAGACACCGGGTGCCACTTCGAATAGGAAGTTCATTTACTCACTGATTTCCATTTGCGCGAATTTGAAACCGATGCACGAACGACCTCCACCAACAAAGGTCATTCTAGAAGCTCATGAATCAATCAACAACCTCCGGTGCTACAAACAACAGACACTCACAGGTGAGAATATACACCAGGAATACGTGCTTCGGTGAGTTTTTCGGGAAGAGGAGCCAACCATCGTTCAGGTTTCCATTCGTACGAATCGGAGCCCCACAAATCCGGAGAGGTGTTGCTTCCAAAGAGCGAGACAAAAATATTAGTATCCTTGGGGATATTGATCTCCTGGATTTTCCGGCCGTCAACGGTCTCAATTGGTTTTTAAAGTGGAAGAACGGCATCCTGGCGAGCCCTTTTGATTCTTTAGTCAATCGTCCAACTTAGCTAGATCCTTTCAAGCACTTACTCCCGCCCCATAAAAATGATTGGCGGATATCTACGATGGAATGAGTCAAACTTAGACTGGTCAGGGTAGGCCCACGAAGCTACTCAGACTCACAGTCGTAGGGTCTCCCGAACTACAGCCTCAAGATATGGCATCGCTGACAATCGGTCGTAGTCAGGTTCCTCGCACTCCTTCCTCATCTCACGAATCTCTGAGCGAAGCTTCTCTTGGACATCCTGGTAGGTGGCTAAAAGCCAGAAGATTCGAGAAAGAGCACTGGAGGTTGAATCTATAGCTGCAAAGGTGAAAGTGCTTGATTCGCTGTCAAGACCCGGAAAGAATAGTTGGAGAGAGCGGGAAGAACTTACGTTATTTGGGCTAAGACTTGGTTATCGGGGAGCTTTTCCTCCTCTGAAGCCTTCGAGTTTGCATGCACTGGAAAGAATACCTGGTGAGTAGAGTGGGAGTAAGGGAGCGAAGATACTCACTAAGGGCGCTCATGATATCTTTTCGAGTGGTCTTGAACGTATCCTCATCGTTGGCCAAAGCTTCTTTCTTCTCATTGAACACATTGAGAGCCGTTTCATGCATCGTGTCGACGATGTCGCGCAAGCTGTGAAGCGTTTTGGAAGGTAGAATATCCACCAACCTGCGCCAGAAACGAGGGGTACCCAGGTTGTGCTCGGTGATCAAAGGTAGAACGTATAGTTGAAATAGGAAGAAGGGGCGGGAAACAGGGCTGGCAGACATTGCATCAGGGTCAACTTTGGCCAAAACAAGAGCGTATGACAAGAGTATAGCAGGCGTACCTAAGTAGCTTCGCCGATTTGACAAACGGATGTTCCGAGTGGTCGTCGGTGATCTTGTCGAAAGACGTACCGAACCCGCATTGAGCTATGATCTCGAAGGAGGTCCTTGTCAACCAGCTCATAACTTCAATCTGGTCCACCAGCGTCATCACACGAGCGTATCACCGACCGATAGCAGGGAAGACTAACCTCTTGGGGGCCTTCCGACGTCTTGCGAATGAATACATCGCGAAGCTATATGATTCGACCATTAGGAAATGGACTAATTAAAATAAAAGCTCGCGGTGGAAGAGTCCTTACTTTTTGCGTGATATCGAAGAATTGGGAAGCTAGGCGCAGATGCGTTAAACGCTCAGCTGCACCCGGACAATGTTGTCGGCAGACTCACTCATGGTCCTCATGTGAGCAGGCGAGAAAACGGGGTTCATTATTTTCCGTTGCTTGCGATGGGTGTCGCCTGTAGCAATCAAAGTCAGCAAAGACTTTTCACGAGTCCACTAGTGGCACCGACCTAGAGTTGATAACAAACCCTCTCCGAAAACGACTTTGCTTCCACTGTCAGCGGTGTGAGTGCTCGATTGATGCACAGACAATTTTCGTTTGAAACTTACGCTATTAGAACCCTTGTCTCTTCATAGATATGTTGATCCTGGAAATAATTCATCACCATAGTTTCCTACTAGTCGTCGAACTCTGCTACCTTCACGAAGATGTGGTATAGTGCCTTGGGGTCATCAATGACGAGGATACGCTCCTTAAGTAATATAAGATAAAAGGATAGAAAAAATGCTCGCTCAAATACCTTGAAAAGACCAAGGACGGTAGCAACTCCTTTATCTGTGGGTCGTTTGACCGGATAAACGAGTCGATCGATTGCCTCTGAAATTGCTTACACTTTTGGGAAATGGCGCTGTAGAAGTCGCGAGGATCAGATGAGAAAATCTGCTTCAAATTCCCTAGTAGTCGAAGGCGTAGCGGTTAGATGGCTCGAAGCTACTGGCAAAGGACAGTGAAATGACAAACCAATGATAATATTATCGCCTGGGGGCCCAGGAATGCAATCCAAGGGATGACGAAAGACAAATGCACGGAGGACAGACCGGATAAGAAGTCCTGCTAGTACGGTCCCAAGAATCTGGAGCGAAGGAGAGCTTATCATCGTTGACACTTAGTTAGACGAAAGGTTTGGCCAGCACCTGAATATATAGTCGATTTGAGTGACGTTTGGACGAAAATACGGCATTCATTCATCGTTCCGAAATCTCAAGTTCGCTTCCGTATGCTGTAAGTCTTCCAATAGAAAGCGAGGCAGCACCATGCCCTGTCGTTGCCTCATAATCTCCGGATGCGATGATTTCAACACAGGCGTGATACAGAAGGGCAAGCGGGATACACCGAGTGATCATGGCATTGGATGGGCATACGGGTGAGAGTTCAGCCGTGAATCTAGACAGGTGGGGCCGCACATTCAGCGTTGTAGGTACCGAGAGAGACCTACGGGTCCGTAGTGACTCGACGGCGACCCGATTCTATGAGCAGCTCTCCTTGGTGGTTTGTACTCTGCGCATCAGAATGCCCAGTACCGTAATTCATAGACACTGTAGCGTTCGGGTTTGTGCTTGTTTTTTTTTTCTTGCGGTGATCGGTTGCGGTCTGAGTCGTTTGTTGCGAAATACGGGCCCGTGCCAGAGTTTTGACTCGGGTTTGCGTCAGGATGACTATACGTTGACTAGATCTAATCGTGTCATGAAAGAAGCGCCCGGTGCAAAGGATGTGACTCAGAGAAGGTGACGTTTCAGAAACCTTTGCCTTAATGTCAATGAATCGATGGATTCAGAAGCCTCTTTTTGAGAAAAGCTCACGTTTTGCTCGGCATTCTCCCTTTCTCACAGGTATATTTCAAGTTTTCCCCACTTTTTGGATCATATACGTACCTCTCACGAAATCATAAGCCCCATGCGCGAGCGAGAGTTTGAGCACGCTGCAGGGGTGCGTTAGCAAGGACTCTTGAGGACAAGTGGAGGCGGAAGGTGAAAAACTCGAGATCTGAAGGCCGCTCTCTGCAGCTACATCTTAGGCTAGCTGTGGGACATGCATACGCATTCTCAAGCCGCAAGAATCCTTCTGTAGGAGCTTGAACCAGGCACGGGGCGCCGACGAAGGGTGAGGACGCCTGTTCATGGGGACACTGCAACGACTCATGCATGCTTCTCACTGAAGGCATATTCTTCAGAATACCCGTTGCCCGTAGCCAGTGTCCAGGTTCGCCCGGATAGACCCTTATCTGTTGACGTTGCGAAGCGATCGTGGTGCATCAACGTGTGTTTGTCTTGATCCGTTGATTCAGACATCTACCAGCTCATTAAGCGCTTGTCGGGCGTCTAACTTAGAGCCGGCTCGACTGATTGCTCGATGTCGGGACAGCTCCTCACCTAAATCCAGCTCTCTACGATCGCAGTGACAGGAAAATGCAGGATTGAATCGATTATGTACAGTATCCCTAACGTATGAAAGAAGAATGGAAGTCATAACCAGAAATCATGAAAGATTCGTAAAAATCGTTAAAAAGGTAGGAGTACAATGATGGGTAAGGTAAGCATCGTCCGGACAGCGGCATGAACCAAATGGCGGTGTTGAAATGAGGATGGGTCATGAAGCAGATGAAAAAGGCTAGACCAGCCAGGCGCCAAGAGGGGGCATGGCGATCGGCTATGGTCCGAAAGATGACGGTGAGTAGTGGTGCAGTATAGTCGTAGCAGAGAAACGTAAAAGGTCCACAGATGAGGCNAAAAAAACAACGAAAACGACATGCATAGCTAAAAGTACAAAGCGAGCATAGACATCGAGAAACCATGCCCAAGAGAACCAGAATCGAAAAACATTGAAAGTAACGGGATGATGATCATGATGATGAATACGATGAATGCGAATGATGATGGTGTCTAGTCTAGATAGATAGAGAAAAATGAGTTGATGCTGATGAAAAACCACCACCAAAATGATACAAAGTAAAAGGTCGTGAAAGGGGTTGTAGTCGTTCGTATCAACGATCGAAATACACACCTCGGTCAGGCCTCACCTCGCCGGTACCGTCTTCGTCGTCAACATCAACAATGGGCTCGCTTGCATCAAGCAAAGGGTGGGTTGTCCCCGATCCGCCCGCCCGCTCTCTCTGCTCCCGATGAGATGCGCCAAGAATCTGTTCGTGATAGAAGGACATAGGCTGCGTGTCCTCATCGTCAGAGAGATCGGTGGCAAATCGAATGGGAGAGGAATCGATGGGGACAGGCTGTTGGAACTCGAACAATTGCCCTGATGGCGATGCAAAGGGTGACAGCACCGGTCCTTGGCTGTCCACAGACACGGTGACACTGTCGCTGTCGTCTTGAGGGAGGGCAACAGTCAATGAATCTGGTGAGTCCATGAT
Organism: Candolleomyces aberdarensis; assembly: GCA_004126415.1. Classification (NCBI taxonomy): domain Eukaryota; kingdom Fungi; phylum Basidiomycota; class Agaricomycetes; order Agaricales; family Psathyrellaceae; genus Candolleomyces; species Candolleomyces aberdarensis. The sequence continues at coordinate 107,662 of SDEE01000051.1, read as the reverse complement.
GTTGTAGCCATAAACTATCGCCGGTGCTGACTGGACAGAGGTGAGAGGCGGTCTTTGCGGTATCGCAGCGCTGGTCATAAAGTCGGGCAAGGAGTCCGGATATGAAGCCACCGTGACCTCAACGTTGACGGCAAGGCGTCGATGTGGAGGACGTGATGGGAACCAGTTCGTGTTTTCGGGCTGGCGAGGCGTGAGGACAGGTGAAGTGGGTTCAGTGGGCGGCATTGGAATCGGTACTTTTGGTGAAGGGGGATCGGGTTCTCGGAATGCGGTCACTGCATTGGGGAAGAAGGTATACAGCTCCGTCTCGTCAGAAGACGAATCGTCTCTTGTCCTAGAGGTGGATCTGGAAGGCGTTCCCAACCAGTATCTCGGTCCTTCGGGCCCCAGAGGTCCTAGTCTCCTGCTCTCTCTCCCCGGTGCTTTCCGCCTCCCCTCCGCCATAGTCCTGCAAAACTTCCATCTCGTTCCGAGCGGGTTGCCACAGACTGAACAGCCTATACCTTCCTTCACACAGCCGCACGAGCTTGTTTCAAACTTCACACCGGGCCAGGATTGGAAGTACTCGGCCGGGAGAGATGCGACTGAATCGGTTGCTGATGTCCGGGCAACATATGTCTTCCCTACTCCAACGGAACACGACGAAGATGACGCTCGGTTGTGAACGATGGCGCCGCAGCCATTCGTGGGCCGACTGGAAGACCGACGTGAGCTTGATGACTGTTTGGCGAGTTCGATGGGGAGCAAGGACGGCTGGAATGGTGCTGAGCCATCACTGAAGTGGCTTGGGGGGTCCACCTCAGCTCCACAGACAAGAATGTAGCATTCGTCCGACTCTTCATCTTCTCCAAGGTGACTGGCCCAGCGTGAGGATGAATGGTAGGAAGGGTGGTGGAAATGTGGTCTCTCCCCGTATGGTCGATTTTCTTCGTCAGAGTCGCCCATGTCCGAGTCAGAGGAGAAATGTCGGTAGTGCCCCACCGAATTTCTATCCAGCCTCAATGCCCCTCTCCTCCGCAAACGCGAAGCCTCTCCCGTCCTCACAAGATCCGACAAGATCATCGAGTCGTCTACGTCCGATGGCTGCACCACCGGTCCCCCCCAGCCACTTCCAAAGCTCTGGGGCACGCTGAATCCGTTTGGAGACTGTAGTGGCATGGTTTCTGAGCTGAGTTTTGATGATAGTCTCCCTTTGTGACTGAAGGCTTGCTGTGAAGAAAGCCTAAGTATGAAGATGGGATTGGAGCGTCGAGTGTCTAGAGACCAGGTTAGCCAGTATCCAGACAAACAATAGGTGATCAATGTACTTACAATGCCCTTCTGTGGTCACAGACCCAACAACGACGAGGGAATTTTGGTGGTGGTGGTGGTGGTTCAAGGTAGAAACGCAACGAAACTGGCATGCCTGGGGCACATGCCAGCCCCACAGAGGATGCTTTGCTTATGTCAGCCGTGGCGATGCTCCGTCCCTGAGCTGCGGCAACCAGCCGGACCGCGACTGCGACGCATCAGGCGAACCCGGTCAAAGCACTGCCCGCAACAAGGCGAACCTGACTCGTCATCCGGACGGACGGAACCCTGAAAAAGGGTACACTCAGAGTGTCGGTGGACGCCGCTTATCCCAGGTTGCATAAAAGTCTGCAAGAAGTTGGTTTAGCGAGGTTCGGGATGCTCCGATGCCTACCAAGCAGGAAAACGAGGTACTAGGGTATTGTCGGTGGCACGATTCAGCGGCTTCATGGAAGAAAGAACAAAGAAGAGCAAGTACCTCCACAACTAAGGCTTTTGCTTGTTTTGTTGTGCGAAATGCTGACCAAAGCTGTAGCCGCATGTTCCAATCGGCCACGCGCCCCTCGTGGTTATGATTCGTGGAGAGCCGGGAACTGTCCTAGAGGCTACATAGTAGCGAGGCCCAATCTGGAATTTCGCCGTAAATGGGCTGGCCGATAAGTCCACTCCCTTTTTTTCGCGCACACTCAACGTTCAGGGCCCGTACCAGCCGCAGAAGATTTGTCGTATCATGCCCACTCCAAGACCCAACCTGGTCAATTGAATTTCAGGCACCGGGATGCAATTCTACCCACAAGTCTTTACGAGTATACAGCACTCCATGTAAGAGTCCCATCGCTCCTTTTGGACGTTGGACACAATGTGCTGTAGTGCTTAGGCTGAGTCACCGCCGCATCAACGCGCTTGGACTTACAAGTGTGGCGCAAAGCAACAATGTCCCCTTGCTCCGGTCAATGCCACCGTGTTCCTCACGTTTAAAAGCAAATCTGCGCCACCAAACCGGTTCTTTCAAAACGAATCTTACCTTCCAGACACTTCTCTCCGCCGGCAAGTCTTATTCTCCCATCGCTATCGTAAAAGGTGAATTGGGATCACGACGCATCCTGAAACTCGGAGATTACTTCTGAGCTCCTTTGCTTCCATTGCGACCATATATCCTAACACACACAACCCATAGAATCATCATCATTTTGATACTTGCTTAGCCATGGATAGCTTGCTATTCGGAAACACAAATATCCCAAACGATATTGCCGCCCGGTGTCAATCATCTAGCGAGAAAATTAAACGCCCACCCAACGCTTTTATACTGTACAGAAGCTGCAAGTCTCAAGAACTCAAACTTCATCGACATTCGAAGATGCCTCAAGCCGACCTTTCCAAGGTTATCAGCGAAATGTGGCAGAACGAACCTTCAGACGTGCGCGAAGAGTTTGATCGTCGCGCAAAGGAGGCGAAGGCGCTGCATTCTGCAATGTACCCAAACTATCGTTATCAGCCACAGCGCAAGAGCAAAAAGCCGAAGGAGAGGGGCGGTACTAGACAGGGTGGTAACCAGTCTTCCGCCAGTACCAGCCAAGCTGGACACGGCCCGGGAATGGTATGCGAACGATAATTCATCCAATTTCTTAGCTAACTTCTCTCCCAGACTCACCAGGCTACTGAGCCCCCTATTCCAAGCCTACCTTCTTTTGAAATGGAGTTACCCAACTTCAGCGAATTAGCTCGAGATACCCCAGTTCAAGTCAGCCAAGGGTACATGGGATATCAACCGACTCAAGCCACGCCCTATGGCCCTCCCGCTCACTATGGGTATCCCGGAATGTTTTCTCAAGCAACCCTAAATCAACGCGGTATCACCATGAGCTACCCTGGTTCCCATCCGTCCCTCACCGATTCAACCAATGCTCCGAGATCTGAAGCTGGACCACCCGCGTTCCAGGGGTCACATCAATGGACTGCCGGCGGGTTTGAAGTGGAGTCTACGGACGAGATATTGTGGAGGCAGTGGTGGGAATCGTTGACCGATGCGGAGCGCGAAGAGTATTTGCGTCAAGCTGGGAGCCAGGGCTTGGTACGCGGCGACGGTCAGCGCTAAGGACGACACCTCCTGTAGGAGCAGGAAAGAGCTATACAAGGACATATCGAACGGGTACCACCGGCAAGCTAGAATACATTAGTCATGTTGAATACTAAGTGTGTGTATGTAAATAGTGTGACAGCGAATTGAGAAATCTCTTCCATGTTTACATGCGTAGATCCACCGTGTGCATAATGCTATGAACTAAATATGGCAGCCTCCCCTCGAAACATCAAAGCATGAGACTGAAAATGTCCTTCGGTAAGTATGATCAGCCGCTTGATCGAGTCGAACGTTTCCTTCAAGCACGTTGGGAACAATAAGCCGTACTAAATAAGATGAGCTTGAGGGCAAATCATTTTACGAAATCCCTGTGCACACAAATGTCAGTGAAACGTTTTCGCATGTCATGCTACAGCACTATGTATCAAGGATAGATGCTTTCGTGCGAGCGCCCAAGAGGCACTGCAGCGGACTCCAAGGGTTTTCAGTACCTGCGGCCCCGTTGTTCGATCTCTTCGCTGCCACTATTGAGTTAGAACGAAACAATTGCAGCTGCTTCTTGAAAATCGATCCCAGTCGACCATCTATCTTGTGATCCGTTTCATCCCCCATTGATCAAACGACCAGTGCTAGAATTGTAAAACTCGCGGATGACCTTGGCAGTGTCAAATTCCGACAAGATGGAAAGAAGGACGACAAAAGAGCATCGATATATTTCATGATCAAATATCTGTGTGGGCGCAGATTAGACATAGCCGCGGCTTGATGTGGAGTTGACAAGAACAAAAGCTTGGTGATCAAGCTCTCAGTTTGGTGCGAGGCGCTCAACTTGAATGGGCGCTAGCACAATTCGGATTTGTCATCAATATTCGATGGGCCTGCAATCACGTTGGACTCATCGTTCTACTGACGCAGAAAATCGGATCGACGGAGCACCCGTTCGGGGCTCGCGGTTCGGCGTCCGCTGTCTGCCGTTCTTTGTTCACGCAAAGTTATCGACTGACGCCCGAGACAAATGACCGCTGTGCCGCAGTGAGTCTGGATAAACCGCGAACGGCGTTCGCCGAACTTGGCTCCCCGTCGATCAGTCCTCAATTGAAGGGTCTTTATCGAAGTTGACGTTTCAATCAGATAGGGGAAGCTTCTGGAGGGTCCAGGATGAGGTATGAGGACTCCGTTCTCGACTCCGCCCTAACGCTCTAAATCGCGCCACCTTAAACGTAAATGCTACTCAAACACGACTCATGCTACCGAACGTCTCAGGGACGACGCCAATCGGCCCCACCGACGTATTTTCGAAACGTCTATGACCTCTAAAATTCGATCATCGATGACGAGCTATCCAAGACTACTTTCTGTACGAATAGGAGGTACCGGTAAGGTATATAAGCCTCACCTTCAACACTGCAGTCGACTCAACAACCCACAAACTCATCTCATTAACCAAACAAGCAAGTTTCTATCTTCTTATACATCTCCGTTACTATGGCACCTCAATACCAGAAGGGCGACTCTGTCAAATACAAGCCTATTGGTGGTACGCGCTTTATTCACTGCACCACGATGACAAAAGTACTCATTGACGCGTTTTTATTAGGACCCGATTCTAACACTCCCGAATCTTTCGGGGAGGTCAAGGATGTTTTGACCGAGCCCGGAAGGCAAGCGGACAGGAATGTCCAAGCTAGCGAGGATAATCCTCGATATGAGGTGGGTATCTCTTTCTTCTGATGCTTGTCCTGGTCACTTGAATTCTCTACCCGTTTTCAGATCCAGAATTTCAACACCGGCAAAGTTACGACCATCTACGAATGCAATATTTTGGGAAAGGCCTAAACTAGTCGATAAATGGTGTAGAAACGTAACAATGTACTATAGCTTTCGACCCGTATTCAACAGTCATTGCTTGAATTCCAATTTTTCACCGCGTGAAGCATTTTTCTTTCGACCAATTGGGCAGCCGGGATACTGTTGAGAGAAATTGACTAATCATCGGCCGTGTGGCGAAATGGCATCGCGTCTGACTACGATTCAGAATTTCGCGATCAGGAGATTGCAGGTTCGACCCCTGCCTCGGTCATCCTTTTTCGGCTGTGGTCTGATGGGAACATTACTCCGAAGCGCCACGGCTTCTTGTCTTTCCGACACACCACCCTTTTTCACTACTCGATAACAAGTATCGCTGCTGAAACTTGGACAGAGCTTTCGACCAACCTTCTCTGAAGATCCGCAGCTAGTCCATGATTTTTGCCAATGGATCATATGGCTTTGCTTCTGGAACAAGATCTCCACGTACTCTGGTTCGGAAGATTGTCGCAGCACCGAGAGAACATTACGACACATGGGAAATGGTGCCCGTGAAAAGCAGGTATAAATGTGCTTCTGTCCCGATGGCGTAGATAGAACGCCATTCCTTTCCAAGCTACCTGTTCTTAACCCTTGACGTCGTGCACGCTCCACTGTGCACTGTAGAGGATAATGCAGAGATGGTGCTGTTGTCGCCCCTGATGTCGCCGTCCTCTTTCTCTTTCTCTCGACTCGGTTGGGCGCTGTTGCTGTGGATATGGTTCATTCAGGTCTACGTGGAGGTTGGTGGGGTCTACGCGCTGCGAAATGTCACGGTACCCCAGGGGAGCCCGATGATAACATACAGGGGTGACTGGGAGACGCGTAACGACTCGAGGAGCGTCGGTGGGATGTATAGGATTGCGCTTCGCTCGAACGCCACTGCAGAGCTTACATTTACCGGTATGTTAACTATCATATCGGGCATGGACACGAGGCTAACTGTCCTGATCGACGGCCCATTCCCGAAACCATGCCAATTGAATTGGAAATGAACCCGATGACGGGCATCAGGGGTTGCGGTGTACTATGAGGCAGCAAAATGGCCTTTCCTACTCCGGAGCAACGTATCTTTGGACGGGAGGAGGGGAATCATCCTGGACTTGCAGGATCAAGATGCTTCTGTCGGCCCACGAAATTCATCCGCAACAGTCGGGGCACGGGTTCATGAAAGAGGCACATGGAGAAACTTGACAAATGGGCGCCATACGTTAAGGGTGACGGTACCGATAGGGGATACAGCAGCTGTGGTGGATAACTTTATGTTCGTTGTTCACCACATTGACTCAGTCTATTTACTGAAACGGTCCTCTCCAGAATATCAGAGGAGGAAGACGGCCTCGTCGAAAACACCACTACCACTACTACAACAACTTCAGGGACGGAAACGTCAACAACAACGACCACTTCATCCGACTCTACGATCACAACTGACCCGGCAACGACCACAACAGAAGAGTCAAATGCCGCCACCGTACTCAGCACCAGCACCATCATCGAGGACATTGGCGAGGTCACCCAAACGGTCATCATTGTCGAAGTGACCGCCGACGCCGAAAGCAGCAGATCCGGAGCCTCCTCGTCATCACACAACACAGCAAGAGGTCTGGCCATCGGATTCGGAGTAGCCTTCGGCATCCTCTTCATCGCCGGCCTCTTTGGGTTGCGCTATTACTTTGTGCGCCGGAATCGAATGAGGCAGGCCGGTGCTGGCCTCGCCGCCGGAGGTGCAGCTGGACGAGGTCGTGGTAATACCGGTGGTGGAGGCGGTGGGTCGACGACAGGGGGTCAGACGCCTGTACCAGGAGAATCTGTGCGCAATTCAGTGATGGCGCAGAGGAGACATTCGTATGATGGTGCATATGCGAGGCAGCCGGAGCCTTACGAGGACAATCTTGTCCCGACCCAGTACCCGATCCCTTTCGGGAGGGCTTACTGATATTCAACTCAGTCGGGCCTCAAGCGAATGGGTGTGCAAGGGCGGGAAAGCGTACCTTGACATGATCAGATGATTCGATGACAATGAATGGACTATGGGTTCAGGGATATGTTCAATGGACTGTTTGTATGCACACAATGTAACGTACGATGTTGTACCAGTAATCATGAGCAGGGCGAGTTCAATAGCTCTGCTTGGTGCAATCCCCTACCGGCGCCTGGGGCCAAAGCTCCTGGTGGTTCCGGCAGCAACTGCTACTAACGGCTGCAGCGAAGCATTGGGGGCGTCGGGTCGCACCCCTCCATGTTCTGGCTACCCCGTCGGGTTGACGCTCGTGCCAGCTGCAGCACCGCCTAGGTCTCGGCCTGACGTTCGAAGCGTGGCGAGAAAATGGGGTCCAAAAACCGGGGACGGGAGTGAATGAAAGTTCGAAGGTACGGCGGACGGGAAATTGAATAGAACGGGTCGATCGGTCCTCATTCGTTGATAACCTAGTCAATTCATTTATCAGTTTCCCCTGCCGCAGCCAGTCATATTCGTCCAGACTTACGTTCTAGGTAACGTTCATGAAGGTGAAACGAGGGCATGCAGACCAAACTCGATTTAGTCGTTCCCCACTCCCCTACCATACCACCTGTCACCTCCGGCGTCCACAATCATGGCGGCGCCATCTTCTCTTCGTGAACGACATTTTGGCTTGGCTTTCTCCCCCTGCGATAATCCTTGGGAGGGTCCACAAACTGCTCGGGAACCCGGCTCTTCCGCTCGCTCCTCCGCCTTTCAGATATAGCGCGCGAGTCTCTTCGTACACTCCGTCTTCTCTCCTCTCCTTCTTGAGTTGAGTCGTGTAAAGGTTCCAATCCGTCGGCTTCCTCTCCACGCTCCGGCGCTGCTGCTCCGTCATCGCGCGTGTTTGTTGGTTTCTGAATTTCCGTTGCCGCCGCTCCCTTAAGTTCGGGATCTTCGTCGTTGGCGGCGACGCTACCGGTTGATGAGTTCCCGTCCTTTTTGCGGCGAATCCAAGATCGGATGTAGAGGAGGATGATACAGAGTAAGCAGAAGCCGACAAGGACGGGCAAGGCGATTTTTAGCGCAAGCGTCCCTTGACCAGCCGACTGTCTGGGGGCTGGCGTAAATCTGATGAAGCTCGTCGTTGGGGAAGCAATTCCCCGGGGTGTCGTCGATGGTTCCGGGTCGGGTGTAGACGTGATAGTAGAGGGAAGAGAGGACGAGGTAGGCGCAGCGGTAGTCGTAGTAGCGCTCATCGTTGCTGTTAGCTAGCGCTCCTCCAGCGTCAACAGAGTCGATTCCAAAGAGATCTACCCGAATGATGAGGGACACGTTCATTAAGTAGCCAACACCTGGTATAAGAGGTAACGAAAAGTACTCACATCCCGTCACAAGGCGTTACCACGGACACTCTCAATTTAACTTCCCCTTTGTACTTTCGAAGGAAAGAGCGGGCCTCGAGGATGATCCCTGGACTCAGGATGTCCGGAGTCGGAGGAAGGGCGTCTCTCGGTGAACGTGGGGTGGGCGATAAAGGCCTCGAAAGAGCCTGTGATCTGAGTCAATAGGCGACTGGTACCTTTATATGGGGGACGCTGCCATAGTTTCAGAAGATCAACACGTTTTTAAAATGGCGTGGTTGGTGGCTGAATGAGGGTCTACATAAATGGTCATCATGCGCTTGCGTTTCAGGAACACCGCGAAGCCTGATTGGTGGGACGGTTTTGAATGTTCGGCTGCCGGTGATCTTGGGAGCACACAAGGCGCGATCCGGCATCTCAAAACTCCACGAAAATGTAAAAAGAATCATTCCTAAGCGCAAGTGCGTTCGCGTAAATGACCCAGGCTAGAAGCTGGAATTCGGGCGACATACAAGGGATAGTGTAACGAGAGCGCTTACCGTATACAACCGAAATTAAAGCGCCTGGCCGTACACCTGACGTTACACGCGGGACAAGGATAAGAATTCGATGCTGACTCGTCCCCGACTTACCAAATTGCGAATTGGAATGTGCGATTCGACGAAGAAGTGTTCCGCTGACCGCCGACGTGCGACCCCCAACTCCAGGAAGACGCCACATTCGGTGAATCTCCGGCCCACTCGTTCTCCGGAATGTAAACCAAGGTCCCCGTGTACCTTTGTAGGGTTGAGTTCTATTCAATCGATTCCCATATGATTTGAGTGAGATATCTATCATAAATGAAGTGAGATGTGATGTTTTTACTGAGGCAGACTATAGGATACGACCATACCAACCAGGCACTTTACGATACCTCATTCACCAAATTAAAACAATTTCACAGGCTTAATGTCCCTTTCTTTCCATCGCTCCTCACCGCCGTCCTTATCCAGCGCCGCTACGCTCTCCCATGTCCTCTCGCTCGACTCAAGGCCCAAGGCGTCGAGGAGATTCTCGACGGTGGACGGGATAAATGGCCGGAGACAGATTCCCGCTACACGCAGGGTAAACAACGCAGTCTGTCGTGTCTCGTAGACCACACTGGGCTCGCAAGTCTTTGCCCATGGTGCAATGTCAGTGATGACTTTGTTCGCCTAGAAGCGCACAAAAGAATTACAGGCATAGGAATCAAGCAATGAGCGGAAGAAGTGAGTTGGGAACGCACCAATTTCAGAACATCGAGAACAGCAATGAGGGCTTGAGTAACCTCCAAGTTGTCCATATACTGCTTAACTTTGGCGGGAAGCGCTGCAGCCGCTAGCGCAAGTTCTGCATTCAGCGGGTGCAGAGGCTCTCCCTGCTTACCCCCGTCCTGCAGCTGCTCGCGCCCTTTCGCAGCGTTAGCGCTCATCCTGGCAGACGCGACCCGCAGCAAGTAGTTTCCAAGTAGCGACTGCAGCTCTTTCGAGTGTTTTTCCAGCTGTTCAAAGGACCAGTCTACAGAAAAAGGCATCAACCGTACACTCGAGAGGAAGCGAGGGAAAGAAGGAACCTACCGACGTCATCTCTGAATCGCCCTCCAACACGCGCCAGGTAGAAGCGGACCATGTCCACACCGTACTTGTCCATACTCTGCACAGGGTCCACGACGTTTCCCACCGACTTGGACATCTTGGCTTGAGACACTGTCCAGTGAGCATGCGTTATCAGGCGCCCTGGAAGCCCAGGGGACGACGATGCGAGGAGTTCGGAAGGTGGTGTTTTAGCCAATTCGGAGTACCGGGGTCCAGACAAAGCGAGGAGGATTGCAGGTAGATATATAGCGTGGAACCTAGATTCTTCCGTGTCAAAAGTTTGAGGAAATATACGAGCAAAGAAAGAAATCACCTCAGGATATCTTTGCCTATAATCTGGAGGTCTGCAGGCCAGCCAATGGCTGAGCCGGCGTTCGCCTTGCTGTACCCAATGCCCGAGAGGTAGATCAAAAGAGCATCGAACCAAACGTATACAGTATGTTCTGAATCGCCAGGAACCTGGATACCCCATGTCAGGCGGGAACGTGGTCGACTGATGGATATATCAGCCAAGAGAGGCTCTTCGAGTGAAGGGGTCGAGTCAGCTGAGAGCATTTGAGTTACGACGGAATTGTATTGAGACGGATAGACAGGGGTTTTGTTGTTTTGGGAATAGTGAAGGAATAGGGCGTCCCGGAATGCGGAGAGGCGGAACATGTAGTTGTATTCCTTCGACCATTCGACTCTAGACCCGGTCTCTTTCGAGACGTACACCGGCTCGGAATTTGGGTCCGCCAGTGACTCCGGGGTCTGGACAACTTGCTTGGTGGTGTAGAAGCATTCGTCCGTTATTGAGTACCAGCCTTCGTATTCTCCTTTATATATGTAGCCTTTTTCGTTCAGAGTTTGCTGGTAGGTTCGTGAGCACCAGGTGGAGATGGTAAGCGAGCAGACCCATACCCAAACATGCTCAACAACAGCACGGTGCCGGTCTTGTGTTGTCCGGGCAAATGTCGTGTAGCTGATATTAGCTTTATGTGACAGATTCTGTGCGAGGATTAGTTTAATACAGACGTGTTAAACTGCATAGTTCTCACCTGGAAAACCTGGCTCAGTTCATCACAGAACTTTTTGACGTCCACTGCGCTGTCCTTCCCCCCCAACGCAGCCTTGGTAGCAGCTTGCTGAATCTTCAAACCATGCTCGTCTGTTCCGACAAGAAGTTTGACCTCCCGCTCTGGCTCGACCAGCCGTCTATACCGTGCAAATATATCGCCCAGGACCAAGGTGTACAGGTGGCCTATGTGAGGAACAGCATTCGGGTAGAAAATGGGCGTCGTTATGTAGTAGGGCTTCTTGTTCGACGCTTCATTGCCTAAAGATCCCGTTATCGTCGCCGTTGAGGAGCGGCGTCGAAACCGATGCAGGCATGACGAGCGCAGAACGCGATGACGGAGGGGAGAAACAAGCATTAGGCGCCTTCAAGGCGGTCCGGAAAAGTCCGTAGGTAGGACGGATGGGCGGCCCGTTGCCGGTCTGCGTTCGTCGCGTATGCAATCTGTCGTTTCTCTTCGTCCAACGAGGACGACAGCGTCGACCTGGCATATCATCTCTCTATCCATTGCAAGGGTTCTGACGCCGGTAGGCACTACTACATCACTCGAGGTTTCGGCGCCCATCTCGAGACTTGTGCAGGGGGATGAGTTGGATGCGCCCAGTGAGTATGTCTCCCGTCTCCAACAGATGATTTCTGAAATTGAGAGTTGTGCAGATCTATGCCTCGATAGGGTTTGGTCGTTTGGGAAGACTGTGTGCAGCGCCGAGACTCCGATACACAGCCCAAAGAGATTGCTTCGACAGGCACAGGCTGGTACTGGAGCCACGGACACGGAACATCACTGTCGCTGCTGATGATGCACGTCGCTCTCCAGACGAGGTGAGGTTCCACTTTCTCCAGCTCTTCAAATTATAACTTAATTTTGGAAGCAACAGAAGAAGAAACGAAGATTTAGGCGTACGACTTCGAATTTAGACCCAGCAAACCTTCAAATGACCGACCTAGTCGATATTGGGAACACGCAGGTTCCAAGCATTCGAATTCAGGGAACTAAGTGTGGAAGAGCCCGGTTATCTTACGGCTACGGTGCTCGTGATGGGAAGCAAGCATCCATGGCATATCCACCTGGCATTCAGGGCTGGTTCTACTTCCACCGTCTGCCTAACAGACACGTCGCTGCCGGGGAGCTTCGATTCCGTGTCATCAACCTCCCTGAAGGCGGCGTGGAGAAGAATGCGGACTCCAAACCATACTTTAATGCTGGATGGGATCTGATGAAAGGCAAAGAGCCCTGGCGGATACCTTTACTCGGCCTCCGAAAATGCTATCCACCGGTATATCAAAAGCTGATGCTAGAGGGGGTTATCACGAAACAGATGGACAACGATATAAACCGCCTTCTCCCTCCAACGCTCCAGTATAACGCCAAGTCTCGTATCATTGAACGCGTCACTGATCCTTTCTTCATCGACTTCGCAGGGCAAAAGCCCATCTACATTTTCCTGCACAAAGAGCGAATACAGTCAGTTCAGCTTGCTCGACCTTTCGCGAAGCAACGTGGAAACCAAAGTCCTCGTAGCCTGTCACTTTATTCCGGTATGCATCGGCGTCCTTCGAACTTTGCATTGGGGTTGCTGATGATTGTTGCCAGGAACCGCATACGTTAGGCTGGAGCTGGCAACATTTCCGACGGAAGAGGGTCCCAAAGATAAGTTGGTCTTGCGTGTACTGCAATTCGTCGATCCTCCAAATCCGGAGGACGAGTTTGTGCAGAATGAGGGCCAACTCGTCAAGAAGTACAACTTTCGAACCAACACTGAGGAAGTCTGGACTTCGACCTTGCCATCTAACTACATCACACCATCATCATTGAAGATGCTAGAAGATGCCCGCTCGAATCAAGAGCGAGAGATAATCTCTGTGTCAACAGTGATGCCACCAAGATCGTAGTGAATAAACATACTTTGCTGTAATTGATATGATGTGGGCAAGTCCTGTTCGAGTTTCCAGGGGGATTTTCCTATTTCATTCTCTGTATTCTGATCCACGTAACTCCAGTGCCATCTCTCGAAGACATGGTTGCTTCTGAACAGTGTCTCTGACTGATCTTGAAGTGTACCGCTTGATTCAATTGAGTCGTGTTCGTCTATGTTTGGCAACTCTCCCGTAATCTGGTCCGTCACGACTTCTCGGTGTGTTCTAAGTGCGGACAGCCCGGACTGGCTGTTGCCCACCGCGGCTCCAGGATCCATTCAGTCCGGATTCCGCTGTCGACCTTTATGGGCACACCCACTGTTTACCACCCACATATAGAATGCAGCACATCATCTTCTATTTCGGTTTCTCCCCCTACACAGCTGGGTGCGTATTTCTTATAATCGACGTTGACGGCGATTATGATCCTCTGACAGTGCTTCATTCCTACAGCTCTTATCCTTCCCTTTCCCCACTCCCGTGTTCCCAGCAAACATGGTGATGCCCCTCATATCGTTTCCTTCTCTTCGGCTATGGATGCTCTTCCTGCTGCACCTCCTCGTGTCGTACCCTCTAGCTGCTTTTGGTTTAGTAAATGTAACAGTGGAACGCGGAGATCCTCAGATCGCGTATGGGCCGAAGTTTGATGTAGAGTGGAAGGAGGCCTGGCCTGGAGTTACGAAGTCGTCAGACCCCAATGCCGAGGCGACCTTCACCTTTACAGGTACGTGCATTCCATTGCTGTATACATACCACCCGGCCGCCCCATCTCGACCACCCTCGACCTCCAAGTCACATTCCCATGTGCCTGAGTCGTCTATAGCCGATTAATCTACTTTCAACAGGAACTGCGCTGTTCTATGAAGGCTGGTTGTGGTCGGATCCCACCATGTTCCAGGCGCAAATAGACGACGAGACACCTATCACGATCGACCTCACCGATAACAGCTACTCGGGGAACCCAGGTACCGCGGTCCCTACCTCCCTCAAGACAATTTTGCTGTGGCCACTGCCTGGTGTTACATTAACACTGCCGGCGAACGAAACCGGGGAGGTCTCGCATACAATTGTCTTTAGCAGGAAGAGTGAGCAGCGGGAGATCATTATCGGAAGGCTCATGTGAGTCGCCTTTTCTGGTTCCGTTAAACTTGTTCCCGTTTTGGGGATTTGTGCATTTAGACGCTATTCCTTTTTGTATGGGTGACGGGGTGCGCGTGGCTTGTTACTGACATCACCTCTCCCGTGCAATTAATTCTAGATACTCAACTGATAACCCTCCGCCCAATCTAACCACAACCCCGGCACCCAATGCCACATCTTCATCGTCACAACCATCTCCCACCGCTCAGTCATCGGCATCCAAGACTCTTCGAATCATTATCCCAAGCGTGCTCGGGGGTGTAATAGCTATCGGCCTTATCATCGGCCTAATAGTTTGGTGTACACGAAGACGCCGACAGCCGCCTCGTGTCAGATTCAATTTGCCCGTTGTCACGAAGACAACAATAGTCACACAAGATCAAATGAAGAACAATCGGAGTAGTATTTCGCTGAAGAGGGCGACGCGAGGGTTGGTTGATCATGTTTGGGATCCTAGGGTCATTCATGTTAAGCAGGTGGACAAAGCGGCACACCCGCACTGGCAGATAGAATAATTTTTTTCAGGTCTTCGAAACAAGGGAAGCAGCTTACGGACGCGACTTGGACTTATTGTCGAGGTTTGTCTCGTGAGGCTTGGAGTATTTTTTTCTAGTACGGCTTGGGATATACCTTCGTTCGCTTTGTGTGTTAATAGATTATATTACTAGTAGGTAGTTTCTCCATACTTTCATTCTTTCTCACTCGGAATTCCACAAATCGCTTTGTTATACAAATCCTGTTAGACTTCGTCGACTCTACACTGAATAGGTTGCGCCTACATCACTCGCGCTTAGCGAAGGTCTTCGGCTTAATTGAGCTATCGCGGTCTCCATATGGTAACAGGCGTACTTGTACCCAGAGCGCGGGGAACATCTAAGTTAAACCAGTGTATGTCTCCATTGTAAAGTTGGTAATCAGTATTCATACCAAAGGTAGGTAGGTGGGTGGGTCGTAGCTGCACAAGGAACGGCCACGAGCGCCAACTCGGCGCTTGTGACTTTCATAGGGGTTGATCGGGTAAGTCAATTGATTTCACGAGTACTGAGGTTCAACAAAGGATTTAATCTGGTCGCTGAATGGGTAAACAATCGCCCATGCACAAGGAACAGCCAGTGTTCCCGAAGAATGGGCGCGGTCACGGTGAGCCATTGCGTTCCCTAGATGGAAATCGGCGCGATGTTCACAGTGTCAGGGACACAATGTAAGCCGACTCCGCGTCACGCATTGTGCATCGACCACAGTCATCCCACTATCACAGCGCCGTTCGCTCAGGAACGCGACGGCAAACTAAAGACTTTGTGACTATTTGCTCGAGGGGCGCTATTTAATGAGGCGTTAAGTTGTCTGACTCTCCTCTATATAGCAGCAGACACATAGCCAGCCTCCAGCAGCATTTCACGTTTCTTATCATGGTGAAGGGTAGAGCAAGGAGTCCTCGAAATTTCTCTCTTCGAAAACAGGCTATTCTAGGCAACGTCGACTTCTCTCTGAAGCCTGTGGCCTTACCTCTCGTCTCGTCGCTCTTGGAGGAAACGCCTTCTTGTGTAACTTACTCCTCTCAATACTTGGACGCACCAGAGCAGGCAGGCCATCCCTCGAGCTATTCTTGTGCGGACTCTGGGGCATCTAGGGGCTCTGCCATTCCTTCTTCAATGAATGCTGCGGCGGTAGCAGGTACTAGAGCTATAGCCTCTGAGGAGCATACGTCGGAAGCTCAAAGAATGATGTGCTTGTTTGAGACGCACGCGAGGCGCTTTCGGCAATATGGCTACGACAATGAGGAGCCCTGGGGTGAACAGTTTCTCGAAATTGGGAGGAGAGTGCACAAGGACTTGACGAGGAAGAAGAAAAGCGCCAACGAGGAGTTTGCTTACACATCCAGGTTGAATCGTTTCCAGCGAGTGAGTGACACAGTAGTTCCTTTCTTTCCCTTCGGACGGAGTATATAAATAAAACTGATAGACTAACCCCGGCTCCTGGGTACCAAACACTGACGCAGTCTCCGATATTCCAGTTTACGGGACTGATATAACTCCTCAGTGCCGGGAGACATATGGAACGGGGATTCGGAAATTCTGCAGATGGTGAAAATGGAGCATCGTTGAGGAGGGATTAGACAGCGCCGCTTGAATCCGAAGAATCCTCCCCATCCAAAGATGAATGTGACCCCTGCGCATAAGGGGGATTGGAGTAATTTTTGTATTCATGCTAATAGCCTGTATATTCTGCCATTGTACTACCTGGACAGTAATTGTTTTCGTCTCCATCTTCGAATTCAGCATTGAAGATAGAACTTTTTTGCCCTCTCATCCTACGTTCTTTTCATTAATTTGGGTTTCGTGTTTGTTTTGCAAAGCCTGCACCAAATTTCTTCGACTGCACTCTATTGGTACTAGGTAGATGTGTCGAGAACTCACGACAAGACGCCGGGCGTAGGGGCGCGACCGTTGACAGTACGCGATGTTTGGTTGGCACTCCGGGACCAAACACCGCGCCCAATAAAAAATATTCTTTCATCGACTCCCGTCTCGTTGGTGCGCTGGGGTCAGTCCAGCGGTTCTCCCATGCTTTCGACGCCCATCACACCCGCCCGCATGGCTAAGCTGGCCATCCTGGGGTTCTGGGTCGCGGGCCCTCAACTATTCACCCAATACTTCTTGAGGCAGTGTACCCCGATTTCGAAGGCCTGAGAGTTCGCTATTAAAGTCAGTTATGCTGTGCGCAAGCTGTGCGTGTTCCTTTCCCTACCGTTGCAACCCGTAAGCGCACGCCTGTCTCGATTATCAGTCTCGAGATTTCCCTACCAGAACTCGAAGGGCCTCAGTCTTTCTAGCTTTAACAAGAAGCTCTAGGAAAGGTGAGTTTTCAAGACGCCTTCTTTATGCTCTGGCAATACTCAAAGTGTCTTTGACCAGACTGTGTCACAATAGACGTCAGAGACAGTGGGTGATTCAAGGCCAATGGATTCAAGAAGCCCCCTTCAGCGGATTCCCGTCGAACTGTGGAGTAAGATTCTCAACGAAAATCAAGGCTTTATTAGAGAGGACTTCAAGATCCTTTGCTTCGTAGCTCCCCTCTTCAGAACCATCTGCCAACCCTTGGTCCATAAAAGCCTACCCGCCAGAGGTGTCAAAGTATCTTATGGATACTGTTTCGAAGCTGCAGGCAGCAGCATGATCTGGGGGTCCGGGGGGGAAAAAATCCAGGAGTTGGAACGGTGGAAGCGGGAAATGATGGATCTTATCCGAGCTGAGCGACGTCTACGCTTTGTTGGAGGCGACGCTTCTCTGTCAAATTTTCCACGGACGATGCGCATTGGAACCAAGGCCACGCGAGACCCTGCGCGTTCAAATACCTATGATCCACTCCCGCATGCCAGCCCTCCAGCGGATAGGATGGTACTTTCAAAAGCAATTTATAATGCGTACCTTCAATTCAAGTGCACCTTTGTGCAGACGCTCCCATCGTTCAACCAACTGCGCCGACTTGAACTCTCTTCACTTCCCATTGATGACGAGCTGTTGAAAGCGATAGCCTCACACCCTGGCCTCGACGAGCTTAGACTCGTTGCCTGCTCATTTCCCTCCCCCACCTTTCCTATCTCTTCGATTCGCTTGTTGGAGTACAACGCGATACCAAACCAAGAGTTATCCGCGGCTCTTCGCCTCGTCTCCCCGCACCATCTTCAAGAGTTGCGCCTCGAAGACATGCAGACCTCGGCTCTCATAAATGCCCTTCCTTCAGCCTCGGCGTATATGGAGCTGCACCGTCTGACAATCGTGCTGGGAGAATACAACAGATTCGACCTCGCAAGCACAGAAAGTCTGCTGTGCTATGTACCGGCCTTACGCCAACTGGACATTGTTTGCGATCAGCACCGCGAGGGCAGACCCTGGGTGGACCAGGCCGAAGATGATCCCTATGAAACCCGTGCCTTCAAAACATCGACAATACCATATCTGCGACGGTTATCGAGTCCACTATCTTTTGCTCGATACGTTGTACCGGGGAGACCTGTCAGCCACATTCAAATGGGCCACAGTGGGGACCCAGGCTGTGGAATTCGCCATTTCGTGTCGACGTGGCCAGAGCTTCAGTCACTTTTGTATCCGTTGTGCCGGTCGTCGGCAAGCGCAGAAGGTATTACGACTCTTCACTTGCCAAATTACAATGTCGCCCCGATTTGGCTTCTGAGTCGGTTCATCGCGGAGACGTTCCCTCGGTTGATTGACTTGCGACTTCCAGTTGGCTTGATTGAAAGCCCCAGCGAGGAGACGGGGCTCAGGTTCTTGTGCCGGCTCTGCAGACCGCTCAGGCTTTCAGATGTTGAAGGACCCTTTCAAGACGGGGAGATAGAGGGAATGGTCAACGATATCAGGGACAGTGTCGAATATCAGCTCGTCGGGAAGTTCGAAGATCCATACCATGGATCGACGAAGAGAGACAATCGAAGTGGTAGAGTGACCAGCGACCATGCGACCGCCACTGCAGAGTCCATGCCGAAGCCCGACGTCGTGGCAGCAACCCTCATCGAACTTGTCGCGGACATCGAACTGGACGACACAGGCCAGCCTTCTGTGCAACCCAAAGGCTACAAAGTGCGTCATTTTGTTCTTCCTCCTCACTGGTTGAAATTGAACTTTGCTCTTCGAGGATGCACTGCTCTATTTCGCTCAGGGCTGGTACCCACTTCCACCGGCCATTCAGACCTTTTCACTCCGGCCTGGATTATTCTCTCCGTCCTCGGTTAACAATGTATATGTCTTCCGCGATCGCGCTGAGTTTGTNGAACGCGAGACGTGCATGGTATTTGTGACAGCTCTCGGCGAGCTGTATCCAAGCCTCAGCTCCGTCACGCTCCTTGGCCCTGCCGGTTTTCACTGCCAGAGAATTGGAGGGACAGAAAAGGGCAGCACAACGTGGGTCGTCACTGAAAACGATATCGATCCATATTGGTGATCAGACTTGGATACCATTGACGTGTGACTCCTGATAGACAACCATGTACCAATAATACGTCTCCATATATCAGCTTTTCACTAACCATTGGTGGCTACGATGTACTGACGAGGCCTCCGCTTGAGCGCCCTCGTGTTCGGTCGTGGCGATTGTAAATAACACTATGAGATGATTGGAGGGCCAACGTCCTACGGAAGCCCCTCCCCCTTGCGAGGATACCCGTCGCAGCGAGAGAAAAACGGAGAGTTGCCAGATTAGCGACTCGGAGAATACAAAGGAACTCATTGGCAGGGAATTGATCTTTGGTCTCAGACAAAGACTCATAATTGACGCCACAAGAAGATTCAATTCGATACAAATACAGGTCATTCTTTGAAATTTGACGACTCTCGCATGATCCCAACTGCATCACGTCCGCGACCGTTCTCTTCAGAAGTCCACTCCTTTCTCCTGCAAAACGTCTTGGGCATGCGCCTTAGCTTCATCTGAAACGCGCGGGTCTGTAAAGCATGTTCGCGGTCATTCATAACTGATGCCATTCAAAGTCGTGCCATGACTCACTTTTAAGGGTGGCTTTATACCCTCCAATCACCCTCGACTCTTCGCCGGCATTTTCAGTAGCCTTCGCCCCTCGCGAGCGACCGACATTTCCGTAGTCATCTTCGTCAGCTTTCTCGTGCATGTCCATGCCAACGTATTCTCCTTCCCCAGAGCGGCGGAGGTTGGAAGCGGGACCTTGCCCCGCAGTCTTAGTGAGGTTCGCTGAGGTTCGAAAAGAAGTGAGGGGATAGCGAGAAAGCTGTGAAGGCAGTGATGACATACCATCGTCGCCAGGTACATAGTCTTCGTCTCGGTCAGGCCACACGTTATCAGGCACAATTCCGGGTTGGTTGTTTAGGGACATGATGGGTGTTGCAATTGGTGGGACAAGGTGAAGGCCAATGAAGGTCAAAGAAAGGTCGGGGGAAGAAGCTATTAATCCGCGGATGACCGAAGGCTTTATATACCTTTAGGGTGTCTAAGTCAAAGGTGTGGGGATTGCGGTCATGCATTTCGTCAGTGTGGAACATGGAGCAATCTCACTTTACGCCACTCGCCGCTTAGACGTAAAAGAAAGGTAAGACTGACCCTCGACGAATTTCGAGAAAAAGGAAAAAATCTGACAAGGAGCGATTAGCAAATATAGGTCAAAATGCCTTTCTCATCTAAACCCTACAACTAATTGGACTACTACGGCACAACATGGCTTGGAGAGAAAAATTGCGATACTTGTCCGTAAGACATTATTTCGCACCTTCCGAGACTGAGTTTCGCTGGCTACGAATCTCGGCAGCCGGCGACCGCCGGCAATCACGGTCGGCAATCACGGCGGATTCAGCATGAGCTGTTGCTTCGATTACAGGACGTTGCTAAACGCGTTGTCACAACTGCATACCCTCACGTAAAGGTTCAAAGTAGTGCCCAAGTCTCGATGGCCATTTTCATGAAGTGAGTCAACTCACAGTTTTCTCAATCATGCCGGATAACAATGGCAGCTGGGCGGACACGCACCGTTATGCAGGGTCGTCGAGAAAACGCTTGACAGCCTGAGGTCTCCTCTTGCGGAAGCACATTTCTATTAATATGTCCAACTCTGTAACTTGGTCTTCAATCATGAGGGCATCTCAGACAGCGTGTGCAGGAGTTCGTAAGTGACCTGCTGGGAATGATAGCGTGTTGCCGACCTGACGCGAATCCCCCAAGAGGCTTCTAAGTTCGTTCAGAGCTGCTTCCAAAACTCGAGATCCTTCAGACAATACGGTAGATCTTCGGTCCTAATTCAGGATTACGATGCTTTCCGGCGAACGGCATACGCAGCATGGGTAACAAAGATACCGCCAATATATAGGTTTCCAACACTCACGTTCAAGCTTCCCCTCAATCTGCAGCAATGGACTCCACTACTGTCGCCTTCAAGGCCCTTCCTCCCGCCATTCTGGCGTGGTTTCTCTGGTGTCTAGCTCGCCGCTTCGTATTTTCTCACCCCCTTGACAAGATTCGCGGGCCCTCGAATCCCTCTCTGTTGACGGGTGCGTGTCTCTTTTGCATTGCCGCCTACACCTAGTCAACGCTGAGGGCCGTACACCAACTGTAAGGGCACCTCGGACAGCTTTTCAATTCTGATTCGACGGAATTTCACCGGAATCTCTCGCGAAAATGTAGGTTTTGAAGCCGACATACATCACTATCTCGCAAACATTTGTCTATCCTCAGATGATGGAGTTATGAGAGTCTTTGGTCCCTTCAAGGTGAGCTTGCCTTTGCACATACAGAGGAGGCTTTCCTGAGACTCACCGCCAACCCAGAAACGCAGTCTATTCATCCAGGATCCAAAGGCAATGCATCACATATTCATTAAAGTACGCAATTTCTTACTGGGCTCGAAATCGTACTCACTACACTTGTACCTACTACAGGATCAGGATATCTTCGAAGAAACCACATCCTTCCTTGCGTGGGTTACTAGTTTTGGTTCCAGTCGTAGCCGTGTTAATGGCCTCGTTATTAGAGTCAATAAAGCCGTTTTCGGTGATGGCCTTCTCTCGATCTTAGGTAGGTTTTCCACCATCAGCTTCCTACGCGCAGCATTCTCAGATTTGAGTAGGCGATCGCCATCGAAAACAGAGAAAGTTGATGAATCCCGTCTTCTCAATCGCACACATGAGATTAATGAGTCGGTATCCCTATCCTTCTCCTCCCAGGATTAGCACTAAGACCGTCGATGCTCGCAGCCTCGCAATTCTTCGATGTCACGTATAAACTGCGTGGTGTTCTATCTCGAAAGACAGCAGGAGGACCGGAAGAGGTATGTCAAAGACAATCGAAGCTCTGTTCGTCTATCTCTACTCACCGAGCCACGGACCGCAGATCGATTTCATGAACTGGGTGACTCGAGCTGCCCTAGAAATAGTCGCGCAAAGCGGCTTTGGAACCACCTGGGATCCGATATCTGAAGATCACTCGGAGCATCCTTTCATAACATCAGCGAAGCTACTTGGGTAAGTTTTTGACCTTCATACATATCTGAGTATTTGACTCATTCCGCTCCCCTCTACAACTTCTAGTCCAGTGGGCCGCAAATTGCTGCTCTTCAGGGCGTTCGTCATGCCAATTGTTTACAAGTGGGATTTCGGAGTACCAGGTTTCTACCGGTTCCTGATCAGCATTTTCCCTTCAAAGTCGCTACACAAGTTGAGAGACATTACGGATACTATGCATAGTATTTCGTTGCAGCTGTTCAACGAGAAGAAGGAAGCGCTCGCAAAAGGCTCAGGCACGTTCAAGAATGACCACAAGGACATATTGAGCATTCTCAGTGGGTCCAACCCTATATTCAATTGAACTCTTCTGACCCGTTCTCAAGTGGAAGCGAATGCAAAAGCGTCCAACGAAGATCGATTACCAGATAACGAAGTTATAGCCCAGATCTCGTCAGTATACACTTGTCGCCCTTTTAGGTCTATCGCGCTGACATGGGAAACTAGAACGTTCACTTTCGCCGCCATGGATACAACTTCGAGCGCCCTTTGCCGTATTTTCTGGCTGTTGGCGAGGCACCAGGATGTCCAGGATAAGCTTCGTGCTGAGATTCGCGAGGCGAAGCTGAATTTCGATGAACCTAACTATGATCAGCTCGCGGGCTTACCTTATCTCGATGGCGTGTGTCGGGAGACTCTTCGATTGTAAGTCCCAGCCCCAGGCTCGTGTCCGCCGCACACCTGATGCACTAGGTTCTAATGGCTGCTACTAGATATCCCCCAGTTTCCACACTTTCAAGGCAGTGCGTCATACTTTCTATTTCCCGGCTCCTTCACCCGTGGCCTGACCAGTGGCGATTGACCCTGTTATAGAGCTCGCAGGGACGTCGTTCTGCCACTTTCTAAACCGGTCAAGACCGTCGATGGAAAATATATCCAGGAGATCCACGTTCCCAAGGACACAGTTGTATTCGCATCGCTACTCGGGAGTAACACTAACCCAGAGCTTTGGGGACCTGACACGTACGAGTGGAAACCTGAACGATGGATGTCCCCTATACCCGATGCTGTCGTCGAGGCTCGTATCCCTGGAGTATACTCTCATTTGTGAGTTCTTTTAATTTTGGTTCGAGCTGCCGGACCGTCTTGGTCTATTCCCCCTCACCGACGTACTAGGATGACATTCATCGGCGGAGGCCGTGCCTGCATTGGATTCAAGTTTTCGCAGATGGAAATGAGTAAGTGGGCGCTGCCTTTCACAGTTTCGGAAGTTCTGAGTGACCGATTGACTGGCTTGGTTTCAGAGGCCATTATTTACGTCCTCATCGACGCCTTCAAGTTCTCGTTGCCTAAGCAGGAGATACTGTGGACCATGGGGGGTCTTTCAACACCGTCTATCGACCCCAATCAATTGAAACCCAACATGCCCTTGGTAGTCTCCGGAGCTGAGTGAGGATCTCGTGAGGATCTCGATTTGTTAGCCAGTCGCATTCACGCAGCTTTTCTTGTTATCCTTGAGTTTCCGAATGTCGCCCTCCCATAGTGAATCTCGCTACATACATCGCTACATACATCCTTCGCACAACTCATAACGAATAAAACCCCCGTCGAGTCCCGGCTCAGACGTTCTGCTCGCCATGACGGTCATCGACGAGGAACCAGGGCTAAGCGCGCAAAGTCAGGATAGTATGACCGTCATCCCAAGTAATGCCCAAGATCTTTTCGCTTGAAATTATCGATTGATAAAGCGGGAGCCCCTCCCTCACAAATTCAAATTGTACGGTCGGCACAATGAACGGCACGGATTATCTGCCTGTGGCTCGATCACCGTCAGTGATGGCAGACCGGCCTTGGAAACTTACACACACACCAAACATTCAAATCGGTGAGCGGCGCGCACTCCTTGATTTCTTTACCTTTACTTTCATCGAGAGTTGCTGCCACTCGGAAGCTTTGCCATATTGAATTCAATTCCTTTCATCTCTTTCGCCAAGATCTACGTACTGTTACCTTCTTACTACTTTGACATCACTGCGCCTTTACTCCGAATCAGAAAAGTATGGGAGACCTTGTGAGTGACGTGCTTTTCAGGGTTCTGTGAAATGCGCTGAGATGCCGGGGAACACGTAGATGCTTCCATCCAATTACTCGTAATATATGCGTTGTCATTCGCAGCTGCACGCCCATTTCAGCCGCAATGTCTATGGAACAATATTATGGGCTTCGGAATGCACGGCTACCAGGGCCAAATGACTTCGAGTCCCATGGCGCTGTATATAGATCTCGAAGAATGCCCCTCTGATAGGCTAACTGGCGACAATGGACTCGACCGTCTTCTTGACTCAGGTCATACCTTCCGCTTTGGCGGGAATATTGATTTTGGCTGTAGTCCGTCGCTTTGTTTTCCCTCATCCTCTTGACAAGATTCGAGGACCTCCAAGTTCGTCCTTATCATCGGGTAGGTCCCTCAACTCTGTGGCATTTGAACTCTCAGACCAAAGTCTGGCAACTGACGCCACGTACACCAGGGCACCTCAATCAGCTGTTCGCCGCCGATTCCACAGAGTTTCACCGGGATCTTTCGCTCAAGTGTATGTAGTCGAATGCCATCTGGTTCTTGCCACCGTGCTCAATGGTTATCCTACTCAACTCAGATGATGGAATTGCTCGTATATTCGGCCTACTCAAGGTGAGTTGCCCGATGTCCATACCACTCACTTGTATCAACTTTGAGCCACCCAGGAACGTGAACTTTTCATTCAAGATCCAAAGGCCTTGCAGCACATCTTCATGAAGGTACGGGTTTTGCAACGTTCTCTGGTTCTCCGCAAATGACAGTGGTGCACCACAGGATCAGCACATTTACGAAGAGATGACTTCTTTCGTCGCGTACGAGACCACGAATCTAATTGTTTGGGGAATTTGATTGTTCATATAGCTATGTTCACCAGGAACAACAAGCTGGTATTCGGTGACGGGATTGCCTCGATCTTAGGTCGGTTCTTCGCTGCTTAATTGTTCCTCAAAAATCTCATGCTCGTTTATAGGAGAACATCACAAACGACAACGGAAGATGCTCAATCCCGCATTCTCAACTGCGCACATGAAGCTAATGAGTAGGTTGTCTATCCCTCGCACGTCGCCATTAACTCTAACATGCGCCCAGCCTCACAGTTTCTCGAAGTTACATACAAGGTTCGGGTCAGAGTTCATTTCTGGCTCGTTCGACTCTCACTTTTCTCTGCGACGTCCTTCAGCTGCGTGACGTCTTGTCTCTCAAGACAGCAACCGGTCCACAGTTATCAACGACAAACCCGATGATTACAGGTCGAACTCATGGAATGGTTAACGCGAACCGCCCTAGAGATCGTCGCCCAAAGCGCCTTTGGAACCACCTGGGATCCGGTGACCGAGGGGCATAATGAACACCGATTCATATCGTCAGCGAAGCTGCTAGGGTATGTTCCACCACCTCATCATTCGGATGCATTCGAGCCGTTCTCTTACGAGTTCATTCGTGCGCTTAGACCAGTGCAGAGTCGTCTCTTGTTTTTCAGGGTCTTTATCATGCCAGTCATCTGTAACTACACCAGAAGGGCTCCCGGCTTATACCCGGTTCTTGACAAGCCTTTATCCTTCGAAGAACCTGCGGAAAATGTTCGAAATCGGCGACACGATGACTGAGATTTCCTTGGAACTCTTCAACGAAAAGAAAGCAGCACTGGAAACAGGGTCGGCAGCGTTCAAGAACAACCACACCGACATATTGAGCATCCTCAGTCAGTCTATATTAATCATTTTTGTTGTTTGTTTTTTTCTTCTGACTTTTCGTTCAGTGGAGGCCAATTCAAAGGCATCTGATGCAGATAAACTACCGGATACCGAGGTTGTAGCGCAAATTTCGTGGGTTACGCTTCCTCCAGAGACCACTCTTGGCCTAAATTGCTGATTTATTGGAACAAGGACTCTTACGTTTGCAGCTATGGATACGAATTCGAGTGCACTGTGCCGCCTTTTTTGGCTTCTGGCGAAACATCAAGATGTTCAGGATAAACTTCGTGCTGAAATACGGGAGGCGAAGCACAATTTCGATGGCGAGCCTACCTACGACCAACTGGCTGGACTAGCATACCTCGACGCTGTGTGTCGGGAGACTCTTCGACTGTGCGTCCTTGTCTTCTTGCGACCTATTTATGCTTAACATCCATCAGATACCCACCAGCCGCCACAATTGGAAGAGAGTACGTCGACCACTCTTTATTTCCATTGCTCCGAGCTGACTCCTCCACTATCGACGTCTTCACTCTCGCTAGAACTCGCAAGGACGCCATCCTGCCTTTGTCCAAGCCCATCAAGATGGCTGACGGAAGATACGAGAAGTGTTTGTTCCTAAGGACACCCTAATTTTTGCGTCGCTCCTCGGCAGTAATACGAACCCAGACCTTTGGGGACCGGACTCCTACGAATGGAAACCCGAACGATGGCTCACTCCGATTCCCGATAAACTCGTCGAGGCCCGTATCCCTGGGGTATACTCTCATCTGTGAGTTTGGCCATCCATGTCATTTTTAGCTAGCTTTCCGTCATAGCTGACTCACCTTCGATAATTTTAGAATGACTTTTATTGGTGGTGGTCGCTCGTGCATTGAATTCAGGTTCTCGGAGATGGAGATGAGTGAGTCAGCCCCGCTTCTTCGTAAAATTGAGTTTATTGGAGTGCTCACTTTTTTCATCAGAGGCTATTGTTTATGTTCTCATTGATCATTTTAGATTCTCGCCGTCAAAGCAAGAAATAACCTGGATCATGGGAGGCCTCACGACACCGTCCGTCGACCCCAACCAGTTGAAACCACAAATGCCCTTGCTGGTATCCCGAGCGGCCTAAGGGACGCAAGGTTGTGTGTGTGAATGGGTTCGCCCCTGGACTTCTGAGCACTATTTTGCGTCGATCATTATTTCCGATAGACTGTTCTCCGACGTTGCCAGTAACATAACCCACTCTGCAACAATTGAATTGAATACTCCTGCTTCTGTCGGTCATCGTTTGTCCAAACATCTCATGTCCGACTTCTCCTCATATATGATTACGGAGAACACCGAGCACCTCTCGGGCTAAAGTCAAATTCAGAAAATTTTCACCTGTCGGGGCCAATGCTAGCCCACCAATCCACTGAGGCGCCTCGTGTAATCCGAGACGCCGACCTTCTACGGAAAAACCTCCAATCACGGTTTGCGGGTCACTATGTTACCGAGGTTAAATGCTCCCTGTCAGAACTGTTAGTACTACAACTTGGATGCCAGGGCCTGTTGTGATCTCAGGATTTTGCCAAACAGTGGATTGAATTGGTGCCAGTTGTCAGTTGTCAGTTCTAGCGATTCATAAAAGGCCTATTGATTCAAGACCCTGCCTTACATGGGCGTATCTATTGCGACCGTTCACGACCTTTCAACTCTAACATCCCGGCACGTCGAAAATTTTGCTTACAATCAGGAAACATCCAAAATTTGAGCGTTGTCACAGGTTGTCACCAGATGGATTATCCTCGGCTCCAGGAACGGCATTGTTCACGCAGACATCTGTCGAGCCAGGTCAGTATAAATTCAGCTATGTCGTATTGTTGGAACCGGTATTGATAATACCCATCCCGGTGCATGGTCTGTGCTCCAGATTGGGACATACTCGAGGCTTTAGTCTTGTATTGAACCGCGGGCAGGAGTCTCAGAGTCAACGTCTTTGGGCTGGAGGATCGATGCTTTGGGCGGTGATCATCGTACTGGCTCGTCGACAGGGTAAGTCTATTCAAACTACTGAGGACTCCTTCCTGCGGTCGTCTTCGGGCAGCGTGTAATGGTACACTTTCGAGTGCCTCTCAGCTTCTTGGAGTTTGTAATGTATGGCCGCACCTCGTTATTTGCAGCTGGCGTGTGAAGCCGAGATCCAGAATCATTGGGAAGCCCGAACTCAATCCCCGCTTCTTGATGGATTTGAATGCGCAATCCTCCCTTCCTGCGACAATCAATTCTCAGCGCTCACTGACCGGACGCGCTAAGACCGCCCTCGACATCTAGGTTTCAGTTACCCCTTCCGAGTCTGGGAAGCCTGAAAACAGACAAGATCTTCGATTATTCCGTGCCGTAAGCGACACATGCAGCCAATCGCCCCAGGCTCATTTACACAGCATGGACCTACTCAGTCTGCAACGGCGGTGGTATTTGAGAGGGCACGTCACTTCGAGAAGAAGTCATCTTCCTTGCTTCCCTTCCAGGTACTTCCTCCCCATTCATTCACCAAGCGCCGAGCATGGTCTCCAAAGAGGTTGTCGTTCCCTGCGGGATCGTACTCATCACCTACGTCTTTCTGGGGCTTTGGAACCGTCGTCGACGACTACCCCCTCCACCTGGCCCGGGCTTCAGAGAGCTTGACCTCAAGGCGCTCAAGACACACCCTTGGCTCGTGTTCTGGGGATGGGCGCAGAAATACGGTAATGTACCATCTCGCCGCGCGTTATGATGCAATATGTCTGAACAAGTGAACCATAGGTCCCATCTTCTCTTACTCTGTACTGGGCAAACGCACAGTAGTTATTAGTTCACACAAAATCTCGTGGGACCTGCTCGAAGAGCGTTCCGCCATTTACTCTGATCGACCATTCAACTGGATGGGCGGTGAGCTCGCCAATCGCAAGCACAATGCTTTCCAGATCTCTACTACGGACCCCAAGTTCAAGATTTATCGGCGCCTCATGCATGGCGGGCTGAATCCCCGAGTGTCTCGGGATTACTTGCCAATCCAAACCGAAGAACTGCACACTTTCATGAAGGAGCTCGAGTCCAAGCCCGAGAACTTCAAGCAGTCGATCAAACGGTACGACGGACGACCCTCTCTATCCAACATACGATTTACTAAACGAGTTTCGTTCACCAGGAACGCTTGTGCTATCATCTTGAAGGTCGCCTATGGGTATCCTATGGGAGGCTATGAAGATGAATTCGTCAACATTATTGAAGAAGGCTTCGCGATTACAGCAGACCTCGCTACTCCCGGCAAATGGTTTGTCGAGTTCTTCCCCTGGCGTAGGTCATCTATTTTCTACTCTCTCTCTTGTCGACTAAACCGAGGGGTTACAGTCCGATTCCTGCCTGACTGGTTCCCTGGAGCTGGCTTCAAGCGATATGCTCGGGAGATGAAAGAGAAGCTTGCTCTCGTCGACGAAAAGCCTTATGAATGGACCAAGAAGCAGATGGTAATTTCCAACCTCATTCTCCGCGACCTCCCAAGCTCACACTGTCCCACAGGCCACGGGCGACTACATCGACTCGTTCACGTCGAAACAACTTCTTGGCGACACCTCATACATCGACCCCTCGCAGAAAGAGTATGTTGTGAAATGGTGCGCAGCCGCGTTGTACGCAGGTGGTGCTGATACCGTACGTTGCCTTCACACACTCACTTCTTCTATTATCTTCTCTATCACGATCATGATTTTGATACTGACCCGACCGCTCTACTGGCCCCGATCAGACCGTGTCTGCACTGACAACATTCTTCTTGGTTATGGAGCTCTGGCCGGACGCTCAGAAGAAAGCACAGCAGGAAATCGACCGCGTGACTGGTGGAAACCGTCTCCCGACGCTGGACGACTATGACTCGCTTCCCTACGTGCGCGCTTTGGTGAAGGAAGTCATTCGATGGGCACCGGTGGCTCCTATCGGTACGTCTACCAAAGCCCGCTCATCAGTAGCAGCTTCTGATTCTCGACCTTCTCCAGGCCTCCCACACGCTACCACGCAAGACGACGTCTACAATGGTTATTTCATTCCCAAAGGCTCCAAGGTGATCGCCAACATTTGGTAAGCACGCGTTGCAATCCATCCATCCTGGCGTCCCACAGCTCATCTTACTGCAAAATTAGGGCCATCACCCACGACGAAGAGATCTACCCCAACCCTTCCGTGTTCGAACCTGAACGATATCTCGGCGAGAATCCTCAACCAGACGCCTTCAAATATGTCTTCGGTTTTGGCCGTCGTTCATGCCCCGGTAAGCACGAGCCCCACTGCACACTCCGCACCGTGCACCAAGACCAAGACGATGCTAATCACCTTCTTTTCCCCAACTGCAGGTGCCCACCTCGCGGAGCAGTCATTGTTCCTCAACATGACCAATATCTTGGCAGTGTTTAACATCTCTAAACCAAAGAATCCTGATGGGACTGAGGTCGAGCCTCCCGTCGTGTGGTCCACTGGTATCACAACGTAAGTTAATCCGTTCGCTCATATGGTCTTGAGAGCGTTGCTTAGTTTCATGCGTATCAGGCATCTCGAATCCTTCCCTTGCGACATCAAAGTGCGGTCTCAACACCTTCTAGCCTCTATCCATTAGATTCGTTCCGGGCTGCAACAGAGTCGCTCCTGTCCTTCCTTCCTCTCATGCTTTTCTTCTTGATTAGTTTGATCTAATTGTAACTCAATAATTATAATTTGATTTCGACGAGATACAGGATACATTGTTCAGAGTAAAGCTCAAAGGGCACGAAGGCACGAAGCAGCACGGTTGTGAAGGACTAGTAGTACAGACATTGGTGTTCAGAAACAGGGATGGCGCTGTTTTTCGCCTTCAGCCACACGGTACATCACTGCAAAAATCAGCATCAGCACCAGCGCATGGGAGACAGGAGACAACGTACCATCCAGTACATAGCAGTCGATTGACGAACGTTAATCGGCAACCAGGCGTCTCGAAAGTCTTGGAGGCTCGACGGGGCTCCTCCAGAAGCTTGACTAGCCGTGTCGGAGCCCAAGGTGTGAGTTGGCTTAAAATGAATACCCCGTTTGGCGCAGACGATGTCGGCATCTGTCCGAGACAGTTCATCTTCAGCATCAATCACTCGAGTAGACAATCACTTTGTACGCACAGTAGACAGGCGCTGGGATCGAAACCGACCGCGTGGATCTGGCGAAACTATGAGCTAGGCCGAATGTGAGTTCTTGCATGGCATCGGCCCTAATACGATGCGAAAGGGGTTCAGGACCGAAAAAGAGGAAGTGTGAGTCAAGAAACGTACGTCATTGAGTTTTCCTGGGAGAACAGTGTGTGTCAGAAGATCGTTACTTATCGCCAAAACGCCTTCAACTTACGTCGTAGAGAGGCTGTTAAGAAGTTGTCAGTTCGTACACTCTGTGAAGGGATCCGATCGATCAGACTCACAAAATAATGGCTGGGCCTGCTCGTCCCCAGGATTCCGCCATGTGTGTACTGGAAATAGTCGGATTCCACCGGGTGGGTGATGCCTGTGTCAATGGTCGCACCGGCTGGAATGTTATGGCTCCTGTCAGCATCTCTGGGATCGACAGCCATTCCACTAGAACACAGGGATCAATGACTGAAGATAATTGAGGGAAAACCAAACAAAGGTTCTCACCGATGATGATGTCTCTTTGTTACAACAAAGAAGGTTATCTTGGGGCTGTACCCCATCTCCTTACACGCATCTAGATATTGCCGTCCGTAATTATGGCCTATGTCATGTTGACAAAACAAATGGAAGATGCCGACCTTGGATTTGTGGAAGTTCTGCAACACGACGTAAGCCACAGATGAACGGTCGGAAAAGTTGTTCGTATTCACCTTCCTGCAGAACTTGTTTGAGCTCCCCTTCAGAAACGCCGTCTAAATAAACGACTTAGTCTTCAAGTCCTTTCAATTGCGATGCGAGGAAGTAAGGTTACCTCTGAAATAGAAAAGCCGAGCGGGAGGAATACTTCTATGTTCAACATTCTCCTGGTGATATTTCCACTTAGACAGCCCATTCTAAACGAAGCACTGATTTAGAGGTCGTCTATCAGGATGTGAGGGGGGGATAAATACCTTGCACATGTCTTGGAGACCCTCGATCATTATTTCCTTGCCACCTTGTTGAATGCCACTGGACGCGACATACTGCGAACACGTGGAGTCGATGCTGCAGACAACCGCCGTGAACGACGGCTTGTCTTGTCTGCCTGGAGGAGGATGTATGGCATCCGCACCTAATTTTTATTAATATGAGAAAACTGCTGAGAACCGATCAACACACCCATAACGATCGTAGGTTCACTCGGATCGTTCAGCAACGTGACGTCCGGAACGAAGTTAATACCTCCTAGTTTGGCATTCACTCTGACGGTGACGCGATTAGCACAACAGGCACCTGGGATAAAGACAACTGCCACTCACTTGAGCATGATATTTGCCCAGTACTGATGGTTAGCGCCCCTGCACTTCGTTGAGAGAAGGCATTGGGTGGCCAAACCCCTCTGAAAGGTTCGTGCTTGTTAGAAGTCGACCAAAAATGAGATAGAAAGTTCTTTACTTGAATGTACCCAAACCTAAGTCGCTATTGATCAATACCAGCGTCGAGCTATACACAAGGGGAATCGCACTTACCGCTTCACGCTGTCGTATAAGTCCTGCGTTCGGGGTGGAAGAACGGCGAGAATTAGTGAGGGATCCTCCTTTTTCTGCGCAATATAAGTGTCCACACATTCCCCCAAAACCTGAAGTCAAGGATGTCAGCCGTCTCTCAAGGTCAAAACGTCCACAGGAGGAACTGACCTGATCCACATTCGATCGTCCCATAACCCATTTCACTTGCGGCACCGGATCGTTGAATGTGACACCTGCATCGACGACGTTCTCAGTCATTATCAGACAAGGTGTGAATTAATTTACCGAAGTCTTTAGCAGCATCTACGAAGCTCTTTACCATCGCCTTGTAGACAGGTTCACCAAAGAATCTCTCGTTCTCGAAAACGACCACGATGAACCCGGAGATTCTTGCTGCTTTGTGATACTTCTTATTCAGCCTATGCGAAGAGCATGATATTAGAATTGGATGCATGTAAAACAGAAGAACACCAACATGTTCCATCCGCCATTTTTGGGCGTCTGCGGAATCGAGACTGTCAGAATACCGGATCAACGCTTAGAGATAAACTGTACAAACGATCATTGATCTTGTGCGCTCATTGCCTTGAAAACACTTGATTGTTGGCGGATTCAGAACCCGCAATTCGTGCTCCACGAAGTCTGGTTTCACGGATATTCCGAATTCCCGGACATATTCGCTGTTGACATGGTCAAGCAACTGGTTGCGGCAAAAGTTCAATCGTTAGATTCATATTAATGGTTGAAACGGTAACGTACCGGCAAGCC
Organism: Candolleomyces aberdarensis; assembly: GCA_004126415.1. Taxonomy (NCBI): domain Eukaryota; kingdom Fungi; phylum Basidiomycota; class Agaricomycetes; order Agaricales; family Psathyrellaceae; genus Candolleomyces; species Candolleomyces aberdarensis. The sequence goes on along the minus strand of SDEE01000051.1, from coordinate 74,241 downwards.
CTCCCGAATACTCTGGAAGCGACGTTCAGGATTCATTGACGTAAATTCCACCATCTTCTTGGTCTGGTCGGGGTTAAGTTGCGCATCGCAGAACTGTCCGGGTACGACTTCGCATAGTTCAAGCGGCAGAATGTTTTCCTTTCCGACCTGCGAATTTAGAAAGCTTTAGTTGTATCCTATTGTAGTATCACATGGAGAATCGCACCTTGACACACATCAGGTTTGGTTGGACAAGTGTGCGGTTGCAGTGTCTCTTTAAGTAGTCAGACACAGAGGTACGCTTGTATTGCGGATGATCGAAAAAAACGGCGGAGGGGGATTTCCAAATCAACTCCTGGATAGTTTTAATACGTTCCTTGCCTGTATGCCGTGTGATAATTTTGACCAGCCCCAGAAATTTGCTGAGGCTCCGTTTCTGAACTTCGGTGAGATTCTTTGGCGAGAGCTGGACTACCCTGTTAAATCCAAAGAAGTCCATGCAGACGTCGATGAGGGGGCCAGAGCGATACATGGCCGCGGCAGAGATATCAACATTAAGAAGAAGCCGTCCAACCGCAGGTCGGAGGGACTGGAAATAGCCCCTCCAAACCTCTACTCCATATCCAAGAAACTGTTTACCATCAGGGGTGAAGAAGGACCTTGAATTCGAAGGATACTTCTTGCGAGGATGCATCCTGATAGCGATATTTAGCGCCTGCATGCAAGTCAACACAAAGAACCAAGGTTACGAAACGTGGAGCCCACCATCTCGGCCATTTGAATGGTATTGTCTTGCGTGTATCTCCCCGCAATGAACTCTTGCAGCGTGCTACCAAACGGAGGTTTGTCAGTACTCGACAGGTAACGAAATAAGGACAGGGATTACTGTAAGTTGACCTCAGCGTCGACCTTTGTAATCCTCATTTTGTACACGTTCGGGGGTCGTCTGGCCGTGCCGGAAATGAGTATTATGTTGAACTGACCGGATCGTGAGCAATGCGAATTTCAATGGGGTCATGACCAACCTCTTGTGAATCAGTATTTCCTAACGGCAGCCTTTGCTTTGAAAACATTATGGCACAGCCGTCATATAGGATAGGAGATGTAAAGACGTTGGGTTCGTCTGCTTGGAGCTTGTCCAATATCCGCAGCCTGAACCTCTTCGAAAGATCGTCAGGCGTTGTGACTTGGCATGAAATATCAGCATATCATGCGCTGCAACGGAAATATCGAACCCTTACCGACTGCAAACGAACAGGGATTATCTCGTCAGTCACAAACGAAGATGAGAAGATACCCACCATCGTATTGGAAGAGAGTATCTTCAGGTACGGTGGTCTCGAATGAGTTCAACCTCACTCTCATGACCCGTCCACCGGTCCCAAAGCCGCTCACGGTGCGCTTTATTCCAATCGCTTCGACGGGATCTTTAGTAGATAATGGATCGACAATTAATGGCTACCACGGAAAAGAGAGTAAAATTCCAGTCCGAATCTTCTATGAGACTCACCGGCAATGCTTGGACGATCGTCACGACCGCCARCMGGCATGCCTCCKCGAGATGCTRGTGTACCGCCACGTCCGCCGGGTTCACCACCACGGCCACGGCCACGTCCACCACGGTCGCCACCGCGACCACCGCGACCTCTACCTGGGCCACCGCGGGGTGAACTTTGACCTTGGGTACCTGCAGCAGCTTTGGGAGGCATGTTCGTTGACGATAAGCAAGGCGTATACGATTAGAGATAGGGGTTTGGAGTAAGCTATGGGAGCCATGGAGTTTATATAAAGAAGTCAGTTCGGGGACGGCCGAAATCTTGATCTCCGCTCTGAACTCAGTTCTAGACGAACCTCCAAGTCTTTCGTGATGTGGACGTCTCTGTTGGTTTGCCGCAGTACTTCACGTATTTGCGCAGTACCTTCGCGAAGGGACTTTGAATTGAGTTTTTTGCCGTAAAGATGTATGGATTTTGATTCGTAGCTTAAGGTACCGTGAATGACGGGTATACAGTAAACAACAGAATCTAGTAATTACTTACTCCGCCAAGTTCCGTGAAGACTGTCCCTTCGTATCCTAAGAATCTGGAAGAATTGGTCCAACGACTCTCGTTTCCTTTCCAAACAAAATCTCCCAATCATGAACCAATCCAGAGAATTTCTTCTTAGCCATAATAATCTTCGGGTTCTCGATGCGATACACCTTTCCCTCTTCGAGAGATGAATAGATGTCTTCAGCATTCTCATTCATTACGTTCGCCTTGATATCGCCTGAGCCATCGCTAAGTATCATGGTGAACAGCTTGCGCTCGGCACATAGATGTCGATTAAACCAGGTCTTCAGCTCCGATTTTTGCTTGATGACCGCTTGGACCATCCAATTTGTTTTAGAAGGATGAAGGTACTCGATAGGCGTAATCGTGAGGGTAGGTTGCTCGTCTAGCAGCTGGAGCTCTCCAATGGCAGGGAAAGCAGGAACAGTGAATCCCGAATCGGATAATGCCGGTGCGGGTGGGATAGCAGCGTTATCCACACCAGCCTGACCAGCATCGGGAGCTACGACCGGTTCTCCTACCATTGGTACCGGCCCGGGGTGTCCAATTCGATGGTACGCCTGACATAGAGCTCGTGCATCAAGGACGACGAGGAGCCTGCGCAAAGTCATTCCGTCAGTTGGAGGGCGAATACAAAAAAGCAACGGCATATCATAACGCACCGAATACTACGGCTTGGGAGCCTGGCAAGGTGTACTGAGGAGATGGTGACAATCGCATCCCTTGCAATATGTCCAGTCTCCACAGCTGGGTTAAGAGCGGTTGACAGAATACTTTGGATCCAATGAACTCCATCCGAAAGAACCATCCTGTACCGCTTTGTAGGTGCCGCATTGCTACTGACAATATCTTTTAGACTGAGAACTTGCAGTGTATGCGGTGCTTGATTCAACGGAGAGTCGTCAGGTGCTGTTAGCTGAAGCTGCTCGCAGCTTCCGGAAGTGAGCTGGAAATCCATGGTTGTTCGAGACCCGCAAGATGAAGAGCGCGATAACTCAGGGAACAGCCGTTTGACGCCGAGAGTGACACATCGGGGAATGCCGACTTCATTGCCACTCGAAATGGCATGTGCAGAGCCAACTACAGTCCAAGTCACAATGAGGTCCAAGTCACGATGAGTTTGAATTTTTATCCTCTGTTTCATGTTTATAGGCTGTGGGGTGTTATGCGACCAGGGGTCCGGTAGCATCTCAACTGGCACACCCTCTGCAGTGAGCGCAGCTAGTGAGGAAGATATGGTGTGCCCGAAACCCACCGAAAGCTCATTATGCTGCGGAATTCAGAAACTTCCATTTGGCTCCTCAGAGGTTCGAAAATGGCTCCAAGTCTATCTCATCTTTTGCGTAGCGTCCTCATGGGACCCATTTAAGGTATACGCAGGCGCCTAGCCCCCTTACTATCCGCAGCACCTATTCTTTCTCTCGACACAAGGCGGAGCGGACTTAAAACGCAAACCCTATTCTCGTTCACTACAGACCATTGGCTGGGTCTCCTGGCGAATATTGCTCTTTCGGAGGCTGTACGGGACCGACAGGATCTCTGGGCTCAGCTGCGGAATGCTGGTGAGAACTAGGATCATTATCAGCTGAAGCGACGAGCTGCCCTCTCAAGCTGCCCTGACCGTGCATATTTTAATGGCCGGTGAGCGGAGGTCTCGAATTTGGAAATGGATGGATCTTTAGTCTGAATTCTGACAAGCCACAGATAATGCAACGGCGACATAGAAGGGCAAGGAATGGCAAAAAATCTCTTTCTGAAATGCTTCCAACACAGGTCGTTTCAAACTTGTATTCAACCATACAGCACCTTGCACACCTCTTCGGGCCCCGGCCGAGGCAATGCTGTATCTGGATGTTGCGCCACCCCGGACGGCCGGACACATCGGGGGCCTACACACCATCAACATACGTCAGGGGACCTTGGCAACCCAGTATATAAGGGGCGGCGGGACGCTCAGGTTTGCACATTCCGTTCCTCCACAATGTCGGCGTTCGATTCAGTCAACGGTAAAGCTCGCGTCCCTTCTCCCAACGGCTCTCTTCGAAACGTTGTGGACCACAACGAGGGAAATGGTATGTGTTTTACTAAGAGTCACCGAGCGCAGTACTTGAAATGCTAGGTGTGTTCAGTCACAGATGAGCCAACACACTCCCGAAGATTCGACCCTGCGGCCGTGAAAAGCCAAGTCATTCACGTTCAACCATTGAAGAGGTCAGAGATGCAGGTATGTTAACATCGGCCCCGTTACTGAGTGAATTCGTCGCTCATAAATGTTGTGTAGCCCTCGTACTCTCAGGATCTTGGTACGAGTGAAGTCACTCACGGAGTCTACGGGACATTGCTGCAAGGATTGGGCTCAGTTCTCGGTCTCTTTGGTGCTGTTCCTTGCTGCCCATGCCCCAACCCATTCAGAGAGGTCCAACAAGGTGTGTAGAACAAATTCCTTCCGCAGCCCCACAGATATGGATTGCGCAGTCTTCGAGAATTCCAAAGCGCAATCTTCGCATTCGCTTCCTCGATTACTCTAGGCCATTCGCTTGCTGCGGACGATATCCCCTTGATGTCAATTCTCATCTCTTCCTTACAGGCTCTGTCGGACTTGTCTCCCGATTCGGTCAGTTCTACAAGTCTGTGGATCCGGGTCTCGTCCAGGTCAACGTCTGCACCGAATCTCTCCGCGTCGTTGACGTCAAGATTCAAATCAGTTCCATTGGACGTCAGATGGTCATGTTAGTCCCACCCTCTTCCCATGTAATTGGCGAATGAACTAATTTTGATTGCTTTCCGCAGCACCCGCGACAACGTCAACGTCGAGATGTGAGTACCTTCCATAATCTGACCTAATCACATCTTATTGACATTGTAACAGTGACTCTGTTATCTACTTCCAAATCGTCAACCCCTACCGGGCAGCTTTCGGTATCAGCGACTTGCGACAAGCCCTGATCGAGCGAGCTCAAACCACCCTCCGCCATGTTGTCGGTGCCCGTGCCGTGCAGAGCGTCGTCACCGAGCGTGAAGCCATCGCATTCGAAATCGCCGAGATTGTTGGAGACGTAGCGGACAAGTGGGGTGTCGCTATCGAAGGTATCCTCATCAAGGATATCATCTTCAGCCCCGAAGTCTCCGCTTCCTTGTCATCGGCTGCCCAACAGAAGAGGATCGGAGAGTCCAAGGTTATCGCTGCCCGAGCCGAGGTTGACTCTGCTCGTCTCATGAGACAGGCGGCTGATATCCTCGCCAGCCCTGCTGCTATGCAGATCCGTCAATTGGAAGCCTGTGCGTATATTTTGTCACTTACCTGGAGGCTTTCTTTTGCTTACGCTTATCCTTCCTCTTAGTGCAACAAATGGCTAAATCGGCCAACAGCAAGGTCATCTTCGTGCCAATGCAGCTCCAAAGCGACGTTGTCGGCCAATTGGCTAGCCAACAGGGCGAGACGAGCGTGGCAGGCGGAAGCAGCAGTGATGTCACTGTTGGCTTGTCTGGGACGGGACGTGCTGCAGTTCTGAACAGCATATCTGAGGTATAAAGCACTAATTATCTCCCTTGATTGTGCTCGACCTTTCCTTCTGCCTTCTCTCCCCCTCCCTTTGCCCGCTGTATGCCCCCTCCCTCATTCTTCTCACCTTTGACGTTTAAGAGGGTTACATACGTCCTTGTGTGTTATTATCTTATTTCTGTCTCTTATCTGCGTATTCGATCTTTTCACTCGTAGTAGTTTATATCACCCTTACTTGCATTTGGATGTATGTATACCCCTCGCTTCCCAGTCGTACCTCTCTCATACCGACATCGAACCCATAGTATCGATGCCCCCCTTGTACTAGTACGAATACTCTGTCTCAGTATGCTTAGCTGCTTGACAATCCTGATGGCATGCTTGTTATCTCTTCTCTACGTGCTTTGAGACCTATGAGGTGTGCCGGAATCGACCACGAAGTCGAAGGCCACTATGAATTTGAATATCTCAAGCCCGTGACAATAGGACGCATGCAATTGGCTAGATTATCAGGCACCTTCTCGTCCTTCCCCACAGGCGTCATAGACCCAAGCTGGGAAGAATCCCGAACTTCCTTAGGCTTCCTTACTAGCTTCTCTTTGCCTAGACTCTTCTGAAATAGGGGCAAGAGATCCAAAACTGACCCCCAATCTCAGCCAATCTCTCGCTGCTCACTCACCGGAGGGATATCGGGACAAGATATGCCGGAACGAGCGGCAAACCTACTACCTGCTAGTACTCTTCCTGCATGATTCTTACACGCACCGGCACTATTAGAGACGGGGACGTACTTATACCGTGACTCATAGGGTCATTCAAAGAAAGCGTACTTTACTTCATCTTCTTAAAATTCTTTTCTTCTCCTCCACTGACTCCAAACTACGAAAGGCCTGACGCGTCGGTACTATCCATCTTCCACCGGTTCCGGCTCGAAGCACTCCCGGCCTTGTGACCCAAATCTCCCTTGTCAGTCTTGCTTCGACTTATCTTCCCTCTCTCGAAATTAAATACCACTTGATATATATACCAACCAGCATTTACGTCCAAATGTTCAATCCAAACCTCTATTTCCTGCTCAAACCTTCTTCTTCTGAGTTCTGATGAATTTACCTATGTTAACAGCAATTAACACTCCAACCATTGTCATGCCCGACGGTACCTCTACAACCCACCCCTATCCACGAAGCACCAATACCTCACCCGACTCCTCCTTCGATGTCTCCAAAGTCGCCGGAAACGTTCCTCTCGCAGTGAAACACCGCCTCGGGAACTTGAAAGCCTACTTCGATAGCTGGATAGATCCACGCTTCTTCAAAGACCCCAGCTACGTCTTTGGGAGGTCCGTAGTGGATAATTTCAGAGTTACCGAGGTATCGGTGTATAAAACGGTGAACGAGGAGAGTAAGCTCGAGGGAAAGGTTATCATTGAGCTTGAGGTTACCCGAGGTGCGTTTGGCGTTCCATGATATGTTTATTCATGAAGATTCAGACGGTTAATAAATTGCTTGGACTTCGAATAGAGATGATCAACGGGGCTGGGAATATCCATGGAGGATGTTCAGCGTTCTTGGTCGACATGTAAGTTCGCGTCTTGCGTTCAAATTCTGCTTCGCTTCTCTAGTTACTAACCAGACACAACACGATATTAGCTGTTCCTCGCTGGCTGTCTCCGCACTCACCCTGGCGACTGAGGGCAAGGAGTACCTCACTGTCTCTCAAGCCATTAACATGATATATCATTCACCGGCAGATCTGTGAGTCTTCCTTTCGGCTTCTGTCTTTCCCTGACCTGACGATATATGTCAGGGGCGACACAATCCGTCTGGTGAATACTAGCGTGACAGTCGGAGGCCGAACTCATACATGCAGAACAGAGGTACGTCCGAGTCTACAGCACACCCCTTTCGGACTCGAGTAATCTGTTATCACGAGTCAATTCTAGAACTGACAAATTCATCATATTTTAGATCTGGAACGCAACTCACCGCCGCCTTGTCGCCTCAGGGACGCATGTCAAGATGAAGCCCTCACTAGCACCCAAAGCCAACCTCTAACAATCACTCCGGGAGTAGTTGGAAACGAAAACGGCATTAGTAGCGTATTCGATACATATCGTTGTGCATACCCTCGATCGACGATTGTCCTAATATTCCTATCATATCACATCTGGTTGGTCGTAAGCCAATCAGTCGGCTTTCAATGGGTCGATTGCAGATAATATGCTCGATCTGGAAGTCCGCCGGTCCATAGCGTCAATCTCGTCCTACCGAAAGATCTGAGGGCAGCATGCTGGCTTGGAATACGCTACTCTAGTCTCGGGGATAACTGGGGCCTGATGCAACGGGCCTCACGTTTCTGGCGTGGCCTGCTGCAGGTTTGATCGGGGAGGAAAGGAGCCACATTGTACAGATGATGGTCCTGGATAGGGCAGGAGTTGGCGCTCCTGGGAGGCTCCTCCCTAGTTACCTTGAGCTGGTCTAGGAGGAGGCGTGATCGAAGGGCAATTCGACGATTTGGTATCCTGAGCCCGTTATGATCGCTCCTAGGTAAACCAAGATGGTCAGATGAGGCAAGGGGGCACAAAGGGCATCGAAGAATACTTGCCAGAAGCATGACCTCCTCCTCCATAGCCCTGACCTGCAGCTCCAGCCTCTCCCTCTGCTTCGCCAATAAGTTCAACCTTCGAGCATCCGATTTCTGGACTGCCGTCGTTACAGCGGGCTGTTTCGGTCGGCTCTGGACATTGTCAATCTACAAACACAGGGTCAATCCTAAATGCTGAAGAGAGGGTGCGGGGAAGTTGGAAAGGAACGAACTTTAGCTTTCAAACTCGTAGCTCTCTTCTCTAAACTACTCAGAGACTGTTCCGCTCGTGATAGTAGGGCGTTAACTGTAGGCTCGATAAAGTCCACCATTTCACGCTGGCTTTTCCGAATTTTGCTTTCTGTTACTAGGTGGAAGACCTAAAGGGATTCATTGAACAACCGGTCGGTCGGTTGCGTGCAACGTATACAATGAATCTAACATACCCTTTCACTCTCTAAAACCTTTGTCATTCTCGGCAAATCCTTCGTCCCAGCTCTCAGAAACTCCTGTGCTTCGTACGCCTATAGACATAGATCGCAGTCAACGCTCACTGTCAGAACCACAAGTGCTATGATCAGCTTTACTCACCTCTTCGCAACAATCCTCCATCGCCATCACACATTCTTCAAGACTCGGCGGGCACGCAGCATAGGTATCGCCAATGTACTGCTCTGGTCCACCTGCAAAGACCGATTCTCTGGCTTTAAGGGCTGCTCTCGAGAGGCGAGACATAAATCAATCGGAAATGAGAGCAAGGGTGATGGGAGAGAAAGATTAAGGTCCAAACGCGTGACCGACGCGTTCGAGTTCCACGTGCTCGTGACGATTGCGTCACGTCTGCTAGCACTTTCATGGACCACTGGCACAGTACGAAGGTAACCAAGGAGGCGTTAAACTGGTAGGATACGGTTACGGTCAATGACTGGGATATAAAAGTACAAAATGTGCAGTATACGATGATTGCTCGAGATAGATAAATGGGTGAGATGGATATAGATCATGACGCAGTCAGATAGTGGATAAATAGATCACCAAGCAAGGAAATAAACACCAAGCAAAACGGTATAAGCTATCGCGAGTATCGAAATCAAAGGTAAACGAGTCCGAAACGCAGAAAGAAAAAGCCCGGATATAAGCAGGAATATGCAACTAGATCAATAAAGAATGCTCCAAGTCCTCGACTTGCATCACATGAAATCCCTCAACACTCTCCCCGTACCCCCCGGTCCTCCCATCGACCTCCGTCCACTATATCTCGGACCGCCACTCGGCGGGGAAGTAGTATGAGAGTGATCAATAAACGGATCTCCACCTGAAGGCTGGTCCAAAACATCATTCGCCCCCGCAGGCATCCAATTCGATATCGCAAGGCTCGGAAGGAACGTCCCAACTAACCGACCACCATGGTCACTTCTTCTACCAGACCGGGTGGGGGTATTCGTTACAGATGATTCCCCCGTCTTCGCACGCCGTTTGTCAGCCGACTTGGGTGTCGCAAAGGGGCTTATAATCCCAGCGCTGTTAGGTTCTTCGGCCAAAGGTTGTGGCTCGGCAACGATCGGGGAAGGTTGTTGAACAATAGGGCTATTTGGATTTGTCGACGCTGCAGAGGCGAAAGCAGAGGAAGAAGACGAGGACGTTGGCGGTGGGGCGAGAGTATCGGCATTTGCTGTCGCCGCTGCTTGAGCCTGAGCATGAGCTTGAGCCGCGGCTAATGACTGTGCAGCACTGCTCATAGCACTCCCACTACCACTTGCAACAGGTAAACCCGCATCCTGAACCGCCGTCGTCGAATTGGACGTCGCCAGTCTCAAACTCTGCACTGTCCTCGTAAGTGCTTGGAACACCGACGTCCCATCTGGCCACTGGAGGGCACTAGGGAACACTCCAGACGACGACAAACCCGCATCAATAGCAGGATCCGCGGAGCTTTTGATGGGCGACGAAGGCAAACTTGGCACTCCCTCCTCTCCATGATTCGTAAACGTCGAATGGATAGACGAATCACTCAGCCCTCTCCTCCTCAACGTCCTATACTGCGGCAACGGCGCCACACCATCTTCCTCCTCCTCTTCCCCATCTACCTCCTGCTGCGCCAACAACCCAGGGTTCAAGTTGAATGTTTGTTCAGAATCGATAACGGCGTCTACGTTCTTCGACAACCTATTCGCTTTCTTGAAGTTCGATATCGACGACCGTCCCAAGGTTGCTGTTGCTGCCGCTACTTCCGATCGCAAGTACGTCGACTTTACACGTCTAGGTGTTGCTCTAGGCAAAACGACCCACGGATCTTCTTGAGGTTTAGGCGCACCCGCGAAGATGTTCATCACCGCCGACGAACTCGAAGGGGCCAACGAAGGGGTCTCACTGATCGGTGGAGGGGTCACAACAATAGGTTGCGGTGGCGCGATTTCCGTCGTCGTAGCCCTCCCCACACCCGACCCAGAGAACTCCACGTTGACAGTGGTAGTCGATGCAGCCAACGCCGGGCCCAACTTCGGCGCAAGACGCGTTGTACGGTTGGGGGGTGCTAGACTGCTACTACCACTGGGCTTCGATGAAGGACTCCGCTCTCTCTTCTGCGTACCCGAGAACAACCTCGACAGAGGCGCTATCCAACTCGGCCCACTACTCGCCCCGCTCTCTCTCTCTTTCTGCGCCGCTTCGGCCGCCTTGGAAGGGTTAAGCGCGAACTCACTAACTCTCGCCGCACACGAAGGATCGAAGATGACATCGTTGAGGGATACCCTCAGCTGACCCAGTTCCATGAATACGTCCTTGAGGAGCTTGAATATAAGACGCAGGTCCTTGCGGGTACAGTTTACGACGATCTTCTCGTCTTCGAGCAAGAAGCGGTATTGTGCACGCAACTCGATGGCCTCTGCAACGATATTGCTGATGGTGGTCCGGGATAGATGGCTGAGATCAGCACCTTTAAGGTGTTGACGTTTGAGGCGGTTGGTAAGGGTGAGCGCATCTGCCTGGGTCATCTTGTTGAATAGTGAGATAGCCCGTTCGAATACACCAGTGACAGGAGATGACTCTGAGAACGACGACGATTCTGAACGTGGATCTGGAGGGGTGGATAGGTGCGACATATGGGCAGCGAGAGGGGAAAGGTTCGATATCGGGTCCGTTTGAACAGCTCGGGAACGTGTTAGGAGCATCAATGGGCGGTATCCACCCTTTGGCCGTTCTGCTTCTGATAGGGATTCATCGTTGGGGTCATCCTCAAGGTCATAGCTGATGGGGGTCGAAGATGATGAAGGACGACGACCTTGGGGATAGGTGAATGCATTCAGTCTTGATTCTGGCGGCACGAGGGAGTCGAGAGGGGAGAGTGGACGGCGGGTTGAGTCTGGTGTAAGAGGTTCCTACAAAGACGTTAACGAACAGCCATACTGATTGGTATGGATACCTACTGTGTTCCGCCCCGGTGTTTCTGACGCAAGGTTGCGTCTGTTGGGCTATAAGAAGAGACACGTAAGTTCCGGGAGATTGTATTTCTTTTCAACATAGGCTCACACTAAGCACCGACAACGACGAGACACTCCCATTGTTGAAATGTCGATTGAGTGGTGTCGACGCTAAGTAAGTCATCAGCGAAAGCTCGCAGCATACTATGAAACTACTCACGTCCTGACCGAGGATAAGGGTAGGCATTGGCACGATGCTCCTCGAGGTCTTGCTGGAGCGTGTGTACGTCCTCCCGAGTTTCAGAGAGCAACCGCTGAAGCTCCCCATTATCTCTCTGGAGCGTTTCATTGTCATTGACCAGACTCTCCAAAACACGCGTGAGCTCCTCTTGCTCGGTTCTAGCGGAAGTCCCAACAGTGTGCTTGCGGACAGATTCCAAACGCGATCGTGCTTCAGTGAGGATAGTCTCCGAGGACTCTAACCGATGTTGTCGCTTCTCCTCCAAAGCTTCTTGCAGTCGTCGAACTTCACTTTGTAGTTTCGCAGTCTTGTCCTTCAAAGCAGCGAAACGTGACTCGGCTAAGCGCGCACGATGACTCTCGCTATCACGTTCCTGCTGCATGTCATCCCGATCCCTGAACGCCGCAGTCAACCGAGCGTCCCAGCCTACAGACCGCGCGTTGTGGGCCGTTAACCGCGAGATGGTTTCTCTAGCCTCCTGTAGTTCTTGTAATATAGTCTTGTTCGATACTTCGGTGACTTCGTTATTGACCAAGGCAACGTTAAGTCGCTATAAGGAAGTTGAATTAGCCCCTAAAATCGAGTGTATGGGCGGCGAAGCTCCGCACCTTTTCCAATTCAGCCTTTTCTTTCAAGACTTCGTCGTACTCTCGACTCAATCGCTCCTCTGAAGACAGTTCTTGGCCGTCCTCGTTGTCGCTCCTGCCTCCATTCCAGGCTTGCTTAGACCGAGTGCGCTGATGTTGGGTCTTCTAATAGAATCAAGGTATTTGAGAGAGAGAAGCACGAAGTACGGAAGCGTACGCACCTCTAACTGACGCACGTATGCTTCGTGCTTCTGCAGAAGCGCCTGGCCAACCTCTATTCATCACTCAGCAAGACCCTCAAAAGAAAGGTAGAGCAAAGCATACCTGCACTAAGAATCAACCTCTTCTCTAGATGCGACTTGACCTCCAACCACGCAGCTGTATTCTGACAGTCCTCCTTTCCACAACAACAGCGCACGACAGCACTCTCCGGTTCTTGAGAAGACGCTACATTGGTCAACGCACTCGTCAACTCGTCGATCGTGCTCGAAGACAGGTCCAGGCTCCTGGTTAACGGGCTTGAGCTTGGGGGTGATTCTGCTGGGGTAACCATAGTTTCTTCCTTGGATTCCATTTCTTGATATATAGGTATACCTGGTCGTCTCTGGGCAGTGTGTGGGTTACGAGATCGACATGATGGTAGAAGGACAGAAGGTTGAAAACCTTGACAGCTTTGCCCTTGATCGACGTATTCCACGTGCTCTCTGCACGATCAAGGTGCTGCTAAACATGCTTAGACTATAATTATCTTGGTCTCCACCGCTCAAAAAAACCCACAATCCCCGGGGTAGATAATTATTCATTTACTATTGTTTCGTGAGACTGATACTAGTCGTTCCAGCTCTTCAATGGCCTCCGATGACGATAGGGGCAACAGTAGCAGCCGCCTGGAAGAGATAAATCAGCAAAAGGCTCTGCTGATCCAGGAACGAAAGAAACTAGTAGCTCAAGTCCGCGATTTGGACTACCGAATCGCCTGTCTCTCCACAGAACACGGGAAAATTCACAATGCAGCGCAACCCATTAGCAAGATCCCCTCTGACATTCTCCACATCATATTCCATCTCTTCCGAGCCTTTGATGGCAGAACTGTCAATGGTTCAATACCATTCAACACAGCCCTCCGGAGACGCCCAGAGGTCATACTCTCGGTCGTATGCGCGCAATGGAGGCACGCCTGTCTATCCTTTGGTGACCTCTGGAACACATTCCGTACCAGACGCCCCAGCAAGCGCGCCCACGAGCGCCTTGTCGCAGTCCTCCAGCGGTCAGGGTTGCACCCATTGGATCTGTGGTTTGATTTCAGGGAGGTCGGTTTTCACGACCTTCCCGATGGGTTTCACCTACTTCAAGACTGCCTCAAGCATGTCCACCGTTGGCGAAATTTCACCATCGTTACCGATGTGGAAAGTCCGATCCACTACCTGTCTGAACGGCTTGTGGAAACGGAGGCGCCTCTCCTGGAGCGCTTGACGCTCTTACCGAATCGCGCATACGAATTCGACGAGGTCATAATGACCACGGACGAGCCAGTCACTCTCACTGGTGGGACGCCCAAGTTAACATACCTCTGTTTGAACGACCTCAGCGCTGCGATGTTCACCCCCTCCCTTTCGACCATCACAGACCTCCGACTGGACATGACGGAGGGCATCGAAAATTATTGGATAAAGTGGGAGGTCTTCCTCCACATCCTCCAACTCCCCTCCCTCGTCACCCTCTCAATAGTGGGCCAACCATTCACCGTCCCAATCTCACACGCAGTCTTGAGAGCAAATGACGAATTCAAAGCCTTCCCAATCATCCACATGCCAAACCTCCAACACCTCCGCCACGCATCGTTATTAGCAACGGGATTCGTCGACCTCATCCTGCCCAACCTGCGCGCCCCAAACCTCCTCACACTCACCTTGAAAGACCTCAACATGCCTTCAGACAAACAAACCTACTGGGCGAACAACCCCAACCTCGAACCCTTCCCCAAACTCCACACTCTCGTCTTGATCGATTTCGAATTCTTCAACAGCACCAGCATCAACACCGCAACGTTCACCATGCACCTCAGCCGACTCACCTCCAATATCAAAACACTAGTAATCTCAGACGGGTGCGAAGCGCTCTCTACCAGCCAATACAGAGTGAGCCACAGCGATCCCTTCACATCTGGATGGAAGAACATCAAGACCCTCGCTCTGAACGTTCGGACGAGTATGTTTCAGAACACCGAGCGCCTCAGGAGGTTCGTGCGTGTTCGCGAGCAGCTCGAAACGGTCTGGCTGTCCCAGGCTTTCCTCAGTTTTTGGCCTCATGAACAGCCGGNCCCCCCCGAGCTGTCGGGTGCTGGGGTGGACGAGGAAGGAGGAGGTGAGCGAGTGCTTGGGCCCTGGGTGGCCTCCGGGGTCGAGGGATAACGATGGGGTGGATGACCCGGTCTCTTTCGATTTGTTTGATTAGTTGTATAGACATAAAGAATATGTATATGTAAAACAAGATTGCGCTTTGATATAACCTTCCCTGACGTATCGGGACCGGATAGGAATGCTGCCCGAGCTGACTCCAGAGGAGAGGGAGGCCTCCTTCCTGTCTCTCACAAGCCTCCCTCCGTCCCCGGTCGGGACAGGACTTTGTACAACAAGATTGCGCTTTGATATAATCGTTCATGAAGCAAACCTATTAGCCATTCCAACTTGAACGGTCGTCTCGCGCTCATGAAGCTCAAATGTGTCTGCAAAGATGAATGAATATATAGCGGTTCCACCGATACTAGTACACAAATGACAAGAAGCGATGTGATGAATGGGAAAGAAAAATAGTCTGATCAACAGGGGGAGAAGGAGGGACGATCGAAGAGGAAAGCAGAGCATCGAATGACAGGAGGCATGAACGTTAGTCCATCATCATGAAATCCAGCTTTTGTCGTCGCTTGCGCGGCTTCAAGAGGCCAGCCATCCGTCGTATGTAGGTTTTCGTATCGGTGTGGTCATCCGTAGGGCATGCATCCCCACCTCCGTCTTCTCCTTCCACCCCGTATTCTAAGCGCACTCGGGTGAACTGAATCACCAGTAGATGCGGCGCTCGATAGTCTTGGTTCGAGCGGGGAGGTAGGTGGGCCTTGTGTAGACGGTGCGGCGCACACGGGTCACGGTGGGGTACCAGGCGTGGTAGACTTCTGGGAGTCCGTCGAGCTGGACTTCAATGACTTGGCGGCCCTGTTCACATATCATAGATGAGCATGCAGCCCGGGGTAAGCGGCGAGGAGGATACGTACAGCGTAATCGACATGCGAGCCAACGACGAGACCCTCGACGTTGCCCTTGGCGCCATGGCGGACGGCGACAACGTCACCAGCCTATTGTTATCGTCGTCAGCGCTCGGTACCGCTATCGAAAGCGCAGTAGATAAAACTCACAGCAATGTACTCGTAGTCGGACATGATAGCGATAACTTGAGGGGATGAAGGTCTTGAGGGAAGAGGAAGCGGGATACGACAGAAAATTGAAGGGCCGAGGTTCTTGAAGGTCGGTGGCGGTCCTGGAGAATTGGTCCCGGCGTCAGTCAGGTGCGGTTTGGACGTCGGTCCGGCCATCATCATTACGATATAGCTCAAGCTCGTCATTGTTCTCTGCGCTAACCCCATCCCTTCCTCTCCAAGACGCCGTCATCGCCGGGGAGGGCGACGACGACCAGGAAGAACCCCTCCGATGGAATACAGAACGACCACAAGAGACGACGAGCTCGAGCATCGCAGACGATAGATAACCGGCAACCTAATCGGCGAAATAAGACTCACGATGACGATGGGCCTTGGTCGCTGTCTTGAACGATGAGCTCGAGTCTTGAAGGAAAGGAAGAAAGGTAAGTGAAGAAAAAACACGAGAGGGGAGGGGGGTTTATATCTATAACCGATTTGATCCCTGGGACAAATAGCACATTCCCCTGGCATGATGTCCTGCCTCGTGTTCTTGCATCGAGGCCGCCTCGCGACTTTCTTACGCACGCTTACTGTGCCCCGCCCCGCTTCTCCTCCGATACGTACCGTTATGAGTCCATTTTTTTGGTTCCTTGTCTGCTATTTTTCCCTATGAAATTAGCCCTGAGATGAGAGCTAGGCAAGGTATAAAATTCGAAATACCTGAGGGACAAGGGCACTGGCGTCATGACCAGGGTACTAACCCCAAATGTAGAATAATAGAGCGCCCCATACTCGGCTCGGAACAGCTGGGATCCCGCCCACTGTTCTCCTGCCTTATCCTCATTCTTATCGATATTGTTTTTATCGATGCTATTCTTCTCTTCAGGACGGCGAATAACCGAGAAACAATGTCACAGAAGACCGTGAGGGAGCGATGAGGCCATAGAGGTTCTGCAAAAACGTCGGCGAATAGTATTGAATAGGGGCATCAGCGTCATCGCGGTTCCAGTTAGCCCGACGATTTTGGTTCCACTTGCCCAACCCTAGAGCGGCGCAAATCATCACGACATGCAGAAATGCAAACGGAGTTTACCTCAGGCTCGGACCTCTACGGATATGTCTATCAGCATGGCACATGCCTCATGTGAACCTCGAGGCATCACCCCGTCGACGACGTCCGTCTCGCTTGGAACATCACATAGTAGCCCCGTTGTGAAACGCTTCTCGAGTCCAGGGGCGATAGATAATCTAACTGCAAGAGTTTCAGCGGAATGTCTATGGCGATGCATACCATCCAACGTTGCAAACCATTGGTATATCGAAGGACTTCATTATCATGTAGTTTGAGAGGAGATGGAGTTGAGGATAGCATTGAAAGCACGTCTAAATGTCTAGTAGCCAAAACCCTCGGCACCATGAAAATTGAAACGATAGTCGCGATCCGGTCACCCGGCCATTCCCCATGATCGTCTGGGACCAAGTGCCAACGACCTACCTACCCAAGTGCATTACCCAGTCAACAGCCGCAAAAACCATCTCCTTCAACACCCACCCCTTCTTTCCCTTCTTTTTCACTACAGGGGACTCCGCTTCACCTGCCCGACCTCCGCTGCCTCCACTTCCACCACCACCACCACCACCACCACTTGCAGTTTCACTTCCACCCAGCCTGCCTTCCTTTCCTCTTTGCCTCAACGCCTCCAGTATCTTCTCAGCACATTCCTTATACACCCTCTCCCGCTCCACATTCACACTATACGGTGGCCTCCGCACAGGGTAAGGTGCCATCCCGTTATACTTCCTCACTACACTATTCAGCTCTTCCACAGCTGCAGTATGATACCCCAGCTCCTTCTCTTCCCAAGCCCGATCCCTATACTTCTCTACCCAATCCAGCGATGGCAAAGATAATTTACCAGTGGATGGAGGATAGAGAGAAGACGAGATGCTTCTTGAGGCCGTCCGAACCCACGAATCTTCTAGGACCCCGCGGAACGCGTTCACAGCGTCCTCCAATTCAGTTTGCAGTTCAACCCAGGGAGGTGCTGCACCGTTCCTTTGTACGATTCGGTTCATGAGGTATTCTTCGCGTGCGATGAACGGGTTGTGTTCGTCCGTCGATCGAACGAGAGGCTGACCTCGACCGTTGACGGTAGCGAAAGCGCCTGCCTTACGGGCTTTCTAGATTAGATGACATGTCAGCCCAATAGGAAGGAATTCAATAAAACGAATGGTTGAACATACCTCGATCCTGTCCTCAACCAGACTCATCCATCCTTTCATGCTCTGTGGGTTCGCCGCCCTACCCGAGCCCACCGTCTCACCCTCTGAGCCTCCCCCCTTCAAACCCAAACGATAGTCTAACATCGCTTCCCTCGCCTGACCTAGCCTCCCGGCAGTCACATTCTTCTTCATGTTCTCCCGTTCCTTCATCTTCGCCTTTGGGTCGGCAGGGTCTTGACCCGACACCCCAGCTCCCGATTTTGATTTTGTAGAAACAAGTGGTGCAGCAGATTTGACGGAAGGTACGAGAGTAGCATGGTCAGGAACTTTGAACGTCGTATGCCAGGGTCGGTGGTCCGCACTGGAGGGTATGAGGGGCTCTGAGGCCCACGATCCCGTTTCACTAGGGACCAGTTTTGGCGGGGCACGAGGAGGATGGGGCGTTTGGATTGTGTACCCGGATGTACCGTCTACGGATACCTTCGTTGCGCCAAGACGGGCTTCCAGAGTGGCTTGAAGCGAGTCGGCCTTGAGGGTGTTCTCCGGCTCGACTACCGCTGCACCCGCTTCCGCTTCCGCTTGCTGCTCCAGTACGGAGGTCGGTTTTGCGGCGCCCTTGCGTAACTTCTCCTCGGCCGTCTGGATCTTCCCAGTCCCCAGCGGTTTATACTTGTCCACCAACATCCTAAGCACCGCGTCCTCCGTACTCTCGTCACCCGTCCAATTGGGATGCTGAAATTGCAGGTGCTCGGTATGCCTCCGTTGGACGTTCGACATCGTAGGGCGGTGTGGGTGTAAATGCGGTCTTCTGGTCTCCGTCTCCGTCTCTCCACCCGAGCCCCCCAATAAGCGATTTTGGAGCTCTGCGGCTTCCTCAGCCTCGGCGTCGAGGAAGAGCTTCGCGCTCCCCGTCAACTTCCCCGACGATTGTGGTGGGTTGTCTGAGCCATCGCTAGTATTTTGGTTCGAGCTCGACTTGCTGGATTCGGGTTTGGAGGTCTCTCGAGGGCCGGGAGTAGAGCTGGCCGCCGGCGAGTTCGAGCTGTAAAACCGAGCTCCATGCCCAGGTCGCTGTGATAAGCTGTCATTGAGGATATTGCGATAGTGCACCACTCTATGCCTCGCCTCGTGGCGAGGTACTGCAGATCCAACGCATTTCAAAGGTAGCGACGTGGTTTGAGAGCGTAGAATTCGAGCTGAGGTCGTGGTGATAGCAGTGCGAGATGGTGGTAGCATGCAAAGAACGCGTCGCAGCCCCAGAGTGGAGCTCTAATTTACCGTTTCGACGCGCGGACAAAATATCAAGTGTGATCGGGAATAGCATGGCTACCTAGCGCAATGGTAGCGCGTTTGGCTTCGATGGCTTAACGGCACCCGCATAGGCACCAAAAGGTTGCAGGTTCGAGTCCTGCGGTGGTCATTTTTGCTATTTTTCTCTTCCATGATTGACTAACAACTGATTTAATGTTACTCGTCGTACAACACTACCTGCTAAGCCGTAGACACGGTGGCACCACTATCTACAGTGCTACAGATCGTAGTAGTAAAAACAACCTGCCCCACTGTATCTTGTGGGGCGCAAGTAGTCGAGAACTCCAGAGCATCCATGATAGTTCCAGTGTACCGGAGCTTGCCACCCTTCATTGAGCGCGGCTCCTTTTCAGCGGATGCTCGGAGGTGAAGGAGCATTCGTGTTGAGAGTATGCAGTGGGCGTCCACTTCCGATCTGTGAAGAATGAATACGAAGCTTTAGAAAGGGAAGCCTGGAAGAGCATACTGAATGAGAAGGAACTTGAGGCCCCCATCCTGGAAAAGATCTCTAGTTATGCATTATTGGAAGGCAGGCGGATACTCACAGGAGCTGCGAAAGTCACGATTATATTCCCTGCAGCCAACGCTACGTGTTAAATGTATTAGATCTCACTTGATTGACCGAACTTGAGATTGAGATTAAGCCTACCAGATAAGCAAATGAAGTAGAAAATTCCGTCACGATAGAACACGGTCAACAACGCGCTGTTGAAGTTCCGATGCTTGCGGTAAGCGATGAACATCATAATGAGCATCACAACTGAATTCGGGGCGTTAGAATATGAGGAGGACCGGCGGTCAAAGAAAAGGGTACGTAAACCACTCACTGACAACGCTTCCTAAGAGAAAGCCAAAGAGTCCCCCAAGTAAGGAACTGCTCATTTTAACCGGCATGCAGAGTAAGTTGTGCATTGGTAGCTTGACGACTAAAGAAATTGATTGCTCAGTATTTTATCTCCAGAGATGACGATGGGAGCATACATCGGACGCTCTGGAGGAACTTTGCGAGCAGTACGAAGCCGGGGACGTGCAAAACCTTTGCCAGTAGGATAGGAGTTAGATTCCAGCCCTTACACACGAGAAGTGATGAGCTTACAATAAATTGCACGATCAAGTATACGAGCATCTTTTTCTTCCTGCCCGAGAAGGCGTATACTCGAACGAAGAGGATCGCTAAGAATTGAAATGAGTACAGAAAAAGCAAGAATTGTCTAGTAAAAAGACGCCCACCTTCGGACGCGACAATCACCGCTGTTGAAGAGACTTTGGGGGAATAGGATACAGGATGAGCCGACGAGTGCCGCCAGACCACGGATCATCTTGAAGGACCATACTCACTTCCGATCCGAGCCAACCCATTCATACATGCCTCAGGCGAGAGATTTGGAGGGAGTGCGTCTAGAGCATCACGCCAAATTAGCGAGATAAAAAACAGACGAAAACGGATGCTCACAGAGGATGGCAAAGACGTGGTGAACCATGATATAATAGCGCAACGAAAAGAACAGAACCTTGGGAAGGCTGAGAGGCGTCGGCCACATTAACCTAACCTACAGAATGACGAGTACGGCGGTTATGCTTGTGCAGGCTCCCTTGACTTGTAACGAACGTACTTCGGCAGGGAAGGTATGCAAGAAGTCTGCAACCTGTTAGGGTAGGAACAATTTAACAGAGTAGGGCCGTGATCCAAGAAACATGCCCACCACAAGTGCATGTCCGCTTACTCCCTGTAGGGGCGAGTGATAGTGAGCGCTAAGCCATTGAGCAATTCGAACGACCGGCTTACCAGGTACTGAACTAGTACTCAGTCACGGACAATCCAAAGCTGAAGATGCACTCACGTTCACATATTTCGTCGTTCTATATCCATGAATGATCGCTTGCCGCAATTGCTGAAAAGGGTCAGACATGAGAGTCGGCCAAGAACAAAAAGAGTGGAAGGAGAGAAAGAACGACAGGAGAGACCAATCTGAAATATGAATACGGGCGCCGACAACGGCTCTTTGAAAAGGAGGGATGTATGCCTATCGTGGAAGAGCCATCGAAGTACATATAGTCGTCAAGGGCTGCGCACAAGTATGACGGAAATTCTTGATTGATAGATCGGTTGAGAGAGGCTTTAAGTCGGACCGTACCGATTCTGATATTGAAGAAATGCGCCCTTGCGGAGTGTAGGAGGTGATACCTGAATGCTTGGTGGTATGTGAGTTCTGAGCACTCGATCAAACCAAGACAATAACCAGCTCACCTTTGCAATGTCCCCCCTTCGACTTCAATGATGAAACGATGGGTTTCGCGGTGAGCTAGATTGGCAGCAGGCTCCAGATTCTCAATCAGAATGAAACATTGACCAGCTCATCTTCGCTATCTCCTTCTTCTTTAATTTCAACGGGACGGCGGGTTTCTCGGTGGATATGTCCCCACAACGAGCATAGGATGATCAGAATTTCGGGAGGGCTGTAGTCGCCGAGTCTTTGATAGATATCTGGCTTTGATGAAGCTGTAATTCAACCTGATGCAATCGTCGATTCCGCTGGGGCCTAGTAGTACAAATGGTAAAAACCAAATCAAAGCGTGAACATACATAAGTTATACATAAACGAGCCTTGGCGAAACAAACATTCTTCAAACCAATTCCGAGTCTTCGGTTCCTGTCTTCGTCGTGGTGACTTGACCTCTTGTTGAGATTAACTCTCGTTTCTGGAACTTGATTCCTGAAAGCGGTCTTCCATGGGCTCGGTAGTTCGTCGAATATTCCATAGCGCCCATCGTCCCAGTCTCTTTGACGTTGTTGGTATCGTTATTCTTCCGCTCGCGCTCCGCCCACCCTCGAAGGTGAAGGAGCATTCGCGTTGAGAGGATTACGTGTAGGTCAATTTCGGTCCTGCAAAGTGGAATTGTTTGCGGTCAATTTAGTCTTTCTCCAAGCTGCTGAGGCGACCACGTCGTGAACTCACTGTACAAGCAAGAATTTCAATCCACCATCCTAGATTACAAGGAATGAGCTTGCGAGATTGATCAGAACAGTCAAGCCTCTACGCACCGGTGCAGCCAGATTGACAACAATATTCGCCGAAGCCAAGACTATTGGTTGTTTAGCGCCATGTGACTGCTAGGATTCGAAGAGCGACATACCCGACAAGCAAATAAAGTAGAAAATTCCATCACGATAGAAGATGGTTAATAGCGCGCTATTGAAATCGCGGTGCTTCCGAAAAGCGATGTATATCATGATGAACATAACGACTAGAAATTAAGCCAAGTACTGAGTGTGAGAGCGATGGATGAGATATAGCAGAAATAGACGCACTAATGACGCTGGCTAGAAGGAGCGCAAAAACACCACCTAGCATGTGTCCGTTTGTTGATGCTGGCATGCATACTAGGTTGGGTATTGGGAACTTGACGACTAATTTCAAAGAGTCAATTCGAACGCAAAAATCAGAATCCAAATGCGTGAGGCTCACATTTGACAGTTTGAAGGAATTTCGTGAGGAGAACAAAGGCGGAAGCATGAATCGCCTTGGTCGGATGTGAGCAAGTAGGACTATGGCACATTGATTTCGACTATAAAACTCACAAGAAATTGGAGGATGAGATAGATAAGAACTTTTCTGTTCCTTCCAGAGAATGCGTACACCCGTATGAATAGGATCGCTAGAGACAGAAGAATGAGACCTAGGCGATGCTGGTCGAGCTAAAAACCGGGAACGCACCTTCTGAGGCAACGACGACCAATATTGAAGATACTAGTAGGGCATATTGAGTTGTTTTCTCAAATCGATATCGTGAGATAATATTCTTACTTCCTATCCGAACAAAGGCCGTTCGACATTGTTCTGGAGAGCGACCAGTAGGGAGTCCATCTTCAAAAAGCCATAGTCGGTGAAACGGTACAAGGGGTCAGCAGTAAGTACTCACAGAGAACAGCCAAAATATGATGGATCAAAATATAATAGCGCAATGCAAAGAACAAGACTTTCGGCACGCTGAGTGGGGTAGGCCACATCAGCTGAACCTGCATCGCGAATCAGAGGGTGCCTGTTGCAGGGTTGATGCAACACCGATGTAACGCACCTCAGTTGGAAACGTATGCAAGAAATCAGCGACCTTGGTTAAGCATCTCTGTGAGAAATGAACATGGTACAGGAGTTATCGGGAGTCCTTACAACGGCAGAATGTCCTGCTACACCCTGTATAGTTCGAGTAGCGTTCGTTACTTGTCATTCACAAAC
Source organism: Candolleomyces aberdarensis (assembly GCA_004126415.1). NCBI lineage: Eukaryota > Fungi > Basidiomycota > Agaricomycetes > Agaricales > Psathyrellaceae > Candolleomyces > Candolleomyces aberdarensis. Next base: position 50,698 of record SDEE01000051.1, on the reverse strand, counting down.
ACAGGCAGTGGTTTGGTGCACATACAAGGTACTGATGCGATAGAGTGATCAGCCACACGGAGTGTGGAACCAGAAATGACACTCACGTTTACATATTTCGTTGTTCTGTAGCCGCGTATAATTGCCTGCAGCGCAGCCTTTTGAGCAGCAGACATTTTAGCGTGTTTGGTAGGGGGTTGTGGATGCCTGACCGAATATTTAGAAGGGGACGACCGATGTCCTTAAATTAAGGACCATTACGGCGCCTAGTTAAGAGTATATATGAGTAGCTTGTACGGGGGGAAGTGATTGACAGATACGTCGGTATCGGAGCCCCTGCAATCCCAGCCTTTCTGCGGGGTAGATCACAGAAGGTGACAGTATCAGACAGTATCACGTTTCACTGAGGCATCGCTCAAAGGGACCTATTGTGATATCACAGAGGAATTTCCCGGTCATCAGTCTTGAACCCTTGATTGAGGAGAACCGATGCAATATGTGACCAAGGCTAAAGGTATGGCGCCTCTTGGCGTGTCAGTTGGTAAGTCTAGTCCAGTTAGAAAACGGCCGAAGGGGTCACACTCTACTTGGCTGTGCATATTTCGCAGAATGAGTGATTCCATTCGTCGAGACTTGACACTTTGAATGCTCCACACATACCATAACGCTGGAACACTTGAGCTCGGAATCCTTGCAGTTGTAAAGGTACCGGCGTGGACTGTCAGTGATTCGCGCCTTCAGGGTGAGACCGCATGTCTTGAAGATCCATCATCCACCACTTACCAGAGTACCCAGTGAAAACCCAGAGGCAAGGTGAAAGCATACCGGTGGCCCCTCGAGCTGGCACTGTCATTTCAACTGAATACTTATCAGCACTCCCGAACGAATGGTGCCTGCGAGAATGTCGGACGATGATAAGTAGTGGCAGTTCCGGTTGAAGATATAGAGAACGACGTATCAATTCCATCTTCGTGCCGCAGTGGCATGGCATGTCAATTAGCTCAAAGTGAGAATGCCATTGTTTCATTGCTTCAAATGCGATAAGGACCGCTTGAAATTTGTTCGGGTGTGACAAGCTTTGAGGGCAACATAAAAGTTCCGGCGGGCTCATTCAAGCCAGTGCTCGGACGAAGTTCAAGGTATCGGACGGCGGTAGGTTGTCGAAAACACCAAACCAGGAAGGCAGTAGATCAGAGGCTGAGCGCTGAGGTCGACTGATGAGAATTACCTACGGCGGATCATAGATGTGTTGAAGGTAAACAGAGATTGCGATTCCGTTTGTGTGTATGTGTGTGTTGGAGACTCGGATGGTGCAAACAACGCGTCGTCCAAATCCAGCAGTGACGCCCCTATTTGCGTGAAGCGACGCATATGCGATGTCTCAAGCTTTTGGGGCATAACAGCGCTCCACCCCACCTCATCCCGAGTTTAAGTGTTGAAAGAAAAATAAAGAAAAGGCACACCTAGCCATGACGACAAACTAGTGGCCAGGGACAGAAAGGTAGGAAGAACACGGTTTTCATTTCTGAGCTCGTCAGAATCGTCATGAACGAGCTTTATCCCGACGTGTCGTCCTAGGTCATCCTACCCACATTCCCCTCTGAGTCTGAGAGTCAGCATTGGACGAGACATTAGAGCATTTTTTGAGCGTACAGAATGCTGGCGAACTTCTCTCTTGTAGTGTCCTCGTGGTTTGCCGTCATGGTGAGGCTATGGGTAGCTTGCCAACGAAAGGACTGCGGTGAATGTAGTGGGATTTGTTGTACCATACAAATCCAGACAAATAGGATTTGCCCTCTCAGCTTCATAAAGCCTGTATCCACGCTCCTTAAAACATAGAAATGTCGATTCCATGTCTCGAAATCTGAACCTTTCCAACAACATCGCTTCGCTTCTTCGCTGGGTAAGTCATCATGCATGGACCTTGAGAGGGAACGAGAACGGAATCGTCAATTCCACCTGGAGTGCTCATTAGCCGGTAAGGTAGCTTTCCGAAAATTTGACCTACATCATTAATAATGGGCCTCAGACGGGGCCGGAGGTCGTAGGGAATGAGGGAGTCGTGACATGGGCTCATTTCAAAGCCAAGCAAGGGCCGTCTGAGTCTATCGAGGCTACGGCCGTCGTTTTCTCCGGTCGACTGTCGTCATCCAGTTGGCACCGCGGGATTCCGAGGGGTCCGCCTGGTATTTCGAAGCATGGACACACAATGGCGTCACACCGGCCAGGATGCGCCCAAGATCATCCATCTATCATGATGGAACCCATTGGGAGCAAGTAATTGAAGAAGGCAGTGATTAGATCTATGCATCTAGAGATCTACAGATACAAGTAATTGCGAGCATTAAGGTCGATGGTAAGGTGAAATTACGAAAGAGGCAATAAAAAAGGTAATGTTCCTAAAACCCTGCACATGATGAGATGAGAGAAATAATATCGAAATACAAAACGAAACAGAATTCGAACGAATGTGATAGAAATATCGAAAACACATAGGCGGTCATGTCGAATAGATGAGGTCGACTAGATTCTTAATCCAACTGATGATCCCCTCTCTGGCCTCCTGTTGGAGAAGGAATGTGAGGTGGTAAGCCAACCCTCTCATCCCAAGCTCATCGAGAGCAGCGAGGTGTTCTGCACTGGCGGAGGTTTTGTCTTCGACACGGTCGTTGAGGGTGGATTGCGAAGAGCCTCGGGGCCTGTCATACCGGATGGAATCTTGCTGCAAGGATACGTGAACGCGCAGGATAGTTGATACCGATCGAATGATAGTCGCATTCGACGAATTGGCAAAGGTGTCCCGAATTCTTTCCCTGACACTTTCGTATCTGGAGCAGAGGAAAGTTAGTACATATAGAGACATTCCACTTAGAAAACTTACACGGCGTAGATGATATCGGGGAAGGACACTGCCAATTCCGCCAACAGTCCATACAGCATCTCTGTCTCTGCATCGTCACCCTGTGCGGTTCCAAGCATCGTACCAACGACAGTTGCCACCAAAAGCGCAGTATGTGGATCATTGATGTTTAGGAATGCAGTTGTAAGCCGAGGGGCCGAAGTATCGTCTCGATCGGGGTCAGGGAGACCTGCGTCAACATGCCAAGCATCGTCAATCCCAGATTCCTTCAACAACCGGCGATACGAGGCTGCCGTCGAAGAGAAGGGAAGCAGGGCTAGGAAGTACCCCAAAACCTCAGGGGAGAGGACTTCCCGGTATTTGTCGTGTCCATTCGTCATTCCCCGGCGGTCGGACCTGACGGTTACTTGAAGAAGGCATCGCAGCATGGTTTCTGCGGAGTCCTTGAGTGCGGAATGTCGTACGCCCTTGAAGATGATATGGGCCAGGGCGATAGAGAAGTTGCTGTCGAATGAGATGCCCAGGATATCATCCAACTGTTGGGTAACGGAATCCAGGGGTAAGCGATGCTCAAGCAGTACGCTAGAAACTGTGTGCTGCCTGAAAATGCCTTGCTTCTCCATCAATTCGAGACTTGTCGTGAGCAAACTGGAAGCCTCTTCGAAGAAGGAGGGGTGGCCTGCTTGAAGGAGAGACACCCCGAGCCAGAAGAACAGGGGAACATATCTTGATTGATCTTCCAGCGCTGGGGCGAGCTTGCAAAGGCATCGAAGCATGCTGACGATGGTGATAATGCAATTGTCCTGAACGCGTGTTAAACTCGTTTTCAACGACACCATGATTTGGTAGATGAAATCGTCGTCCACTTCCGAGGTGGCGAGTGCTCCAAGGGAAACAAACGAGCGTGCTTGAACCACCGGTGATATCTGGAAAGCCGTGGCGGTTACCAGACTCATCCAGCGAGCGCGCCATATGTTTAGCAGTCCTGAATGCAGAATATTTAGTCCACATCACTGACTGAAGCGGTTGAACATACCTCTTGATCCGGAGGCAACTTCTCCGATCCGCAACAATAGCTGTACGAAGGCTTCCAGATTATCCAGATGCTCCTTGTCACTTGCGGGGTCGTACTTGGTGTACTCGCTCGTTGGTGTCTCGCGCATCAAGCCAAAGAGTTTCAGGGTCGCTGGCGTCGAACAATCGTCAATCAGCCGGAGGACTTCTGGCCCAGAAATGTCGTCGGTACGAGAAAGATAGAGCGCTTGAAGGAGATTGATGATGATCCCGTATACGGATTTACGAACGAGCGCGGGACCCTCGCCAATCGTAAGCGTGACTAGATGGAAGACCTCCGGTACGAACAGTTGATTAGATCCAGGATGCTTGGCGTACGGTCCAAGTGACGATAGAAGTCGGACAAGGGTGGATATTTCGCTCCAATTCTGATGAGCAGTGAGAGTGTTGACGACCTTGACAGGATTCCGGCCCAGCGCCTGAAAGAACGAGTTAAACGACAGTCGAATATCACCAAGGAACTGCTCATACCTTGCGAAGTCTCGCATACATCCGACTCCGAACATTGATCGACGAAAGTGATGCACCAACTTGGCAAATGATTTCGCATCTCCTTGTACCAATGCCACCATCAATGGCGGTTCGAACCAACTCGTCGAGGATGATGTCGACAACGAAACTATCCAGCTTCGCCATTTCAGTCCAAACACATTTTTGCAGCGTTGAAATAATCTATAGTGGCAGTCAGTGAGAAACAGCATCGCTAGATTGCTAAGAGTCTGACCTCGGGGTACGCAATTGACAAATCTGTCAGCGTCCTGACGCAATCCCGAAGACGTGCTCCTGATTTCTCGAATAGCTCTGAGGTTGGGTTCGCAAAGTGGGATAGGTTTCGGATCCATGGGCTCATGTAGTGCAAACAACTGATTCGCTCTGCAACAGCATCCTTGGGCATACCGCTCATGGCAGCACAGATCTCACGGATGAAATCCAAGGTCAAACGAGGTGCGAAATCCGAGAGCTTCTCACTCATTTGAATCACAAATGCGAAAGGGTCCCCGGGTATGAAGCCAGCTACGAAAACGTTAGAATGATGTCGGTTTCAAACGAGTCAACGTCATCCTCACCTTTCCGAGCAACAATCGGATTTTGGTCGTATTTCAAGTAGGTGCACACTGCTCCCAAGAGGTCATAAGCCGCGGCACGCAATTCGTCGTCGTAAGGGTCAACGCTGAGGAAGCCGATATGGAGCAAAGTGGCAGGGACATTGGAGAATCTTGCAAAACGTTCGGAGAGTGGTGCAGGGGCGTCTTTCAGCTTTCCTTTTACAGTCCGAACGTGCTGGAGGGCCGTGAGGTCCTGTCGCGGATCGCAAATAGACGTTAACGAAACGTACCTTGACGATGGCATCGCGATGGTTTGAAGTGAAGTACATAATTGTGTGCCTCCTCCGTACGAGGAATTCTGCTTGTTCTTGGTTCATGATGTTGTATACGTCAAGGACCTCCGACAGCGGGATGATTTCAACGTATTTGCACGAGAAGGAGGGTGTGACGGGGAATGGTTTTCTCTGCAAACGTTGAGCATCGCGAAGGAATTAGGAGCAAGGAGAGCTTACGGTGGTGACTCTCAGATGAGTTGACGAAACAGCGACCTCTACAGGAACACGGGTGTGCAAGACTTTCAGGGTAACGTCTTCGTACATTTCGGGGAGCTCTTGCTCGGTCGAGACTAGGACTGGATGAGCGATGGTCCAGGGAAAAGGCTGGTCGAAATGCTTACCAGGGTAGCTTAAGGCAGAAAGAACCGCATCAGGGACATAGTCAAGCATGTCTTCAACTGAGGTGTAGGCCCTGCATTCACTGCAATAAGCCGTACCTGGAGGGGTTATCAGATCCGGAAAATGTCAGGAAAGAGCCCACGACAGAACATACCGGCAGAGACGTTATAGAGTCGACGGAGATACTTTTGCATGAGATAGTTGGGGTTCAAAATGTGTGCTGTACGGAAGCGGCTCCGAAGATCAGCTGGAAGGACTTCTGCACAATACTTCAGCCAATGAAGTGGTAGTTCGGAAATCGGAGAGAAGCCTGTGCAATCCAAAACGATATCAAAGGGACGATTGACATATACGTCTTGCATCAATGTCTAGAGACAGTAATCAGATGATGAGTCTAAGTCATAACACCCTTACGCACCTTGAAAATGTGGTACATGAGGAGCTGAATGTCAAGATCTTCCACGTCAATTTTCGAGAGTTTGAACACGAAGAGGGAAAGTTGGTTCTACGGCGTGAATATCAGTACTAATTTGCCACTCGAATTTGATGGCTAAACAGACCACGGGGACCTCGATTTCCACAAAGAGATCACGGACTCTAGAATTATTGCGCCCGGCGAAGTCTTGCATGAGTTCAAGGTACACTGGATGTTCTGTTGATTGCAATGGAGAGGGCTTTGGCACTTCCAGTGGCGTTCCCAGATCAACAAGGAGAGCACAAAGGCCATCCCAAGCCCGTTTACCGTTCACAGCTGTCATATCACCGTCCGGCGAAGGCTTCGACAAGCTGAGTAGCTCTTTCCCTATCTTATCTGCGTGCTTGTCGAAAAATCGGTGAAGGACGATGACGTCAGTATCATCCGTTGCCCCTGACCACTCTTCCAATTCGTTTGTCGGGCTCGCTGCCGGTTTCTGCGTGATGATAAGCAACATGGGAGACACGGACTCGCGAGACCTATACCTGAAGCTCTTCCAGGAATCTGATCAATTTGTCGCCGTTGTGGTGTGCATGAGCCTGGTGCATGGTTGATGGTAGTTCCTTTCCGAAGAACACATGGTTAGCCAACATCTGGACATCCTTCCCGATGCGCATCAACCCTTTCCGCAGCATGCCCTCATGCTCTTTGGGAAGCTCAATGTCGATAATCTCTGGAGTTACAATTGCTGGAGATATGAAGCTGAAAGCAGGTGTGAGCACCAAGTTTCAGTGCCCTGTTCTTTTCAAGAAGGGCTTACCGGAGGAAGATGAAAGCACCCAGTGCAGCGTTCTTCGCGTCTGGCCAAGAAACAGAACTAGAGTAGAGCTTAGTTTGACTCATGCAGGGGTGTCAAAGTAAGGACAAGCTTACACGACTCTGGCGATATGCATTGCAATCTCACGGATGATGCTAGGGAAATCAAGTTCAGCGCGATTTACACGAAAAAGAGAGTTGACACACCTCGGAGCATGGTCCACCGACGTATCAATCATGCTAATCACAAAGTCAACTCCCTTGACTTTGAGGTCGTCGTCGCTCATGTCGACCTCTTGAGGTGGCACTTGGCGGGGATCAACAGGATACGGAAGATCGTAACTTCCTGTGACCATAGCAGCGATGAGGGACTTGATAAGATTCCTCAAAAATGCATAACCGTGAATCCTAGCGAAAGCAGAAAGCAAACGCGTGCAAGTCGAGTTGCTCCGGAAAAGCGCCGTCTCCGAGTCCGCTGTCCTCAAAGTCAACAAACCTGCAGTGAATGAACGGAAGAGCGGCTACACACCAGTATGTGCAATTTCCCGTTCGATCGTCAACTTGAGAAGAGAGACCAGAGAATCATGGGAGTCAAAGACATTCAGGAGCACGTTGATGATGATCTCGACTTCAGCTGGAGGACAAATTTCGCACATGGTCATCGCTAGCACCATCTAACAAGCGGTCAGCAACGCAATCACAGGAGAAGGAAACGAACACCAACGTCGTAACCACGCAAGAGCTGAGGCAGGAGTCAGCAAAAGTTGAATCATATAGCATAGCACAGAGCGCTCACCTCTGCGAACCGGGCTTGTCGATTCATCGGAGATGGACGCTCAGGAGCTTCAAAGTTAGTTCCTTCTCCAATTACGCGAGCGAAGACATGAGCAAAAATGGTCCGTTTCCGTGGGTCTGGGTCGTAGGCAAGGTGCAGACACTGCTTGAAGCCGCTTTCGCTGTTCGCACTGACAAGATGCGTCAAGCCTGTGATCACCAGCTCTCGCAACTCGGCCTCCTTCTGGGACACTCTCATCCGCTGATGAACGGATCCAAGCTCAGAGGCACTATCTGACGTCTGTACAAAGGATTCACTCGTCAGTACACACATCCTCCAGCGTCAGACCGTAAACTTACGGGGACATCATATCGGCCCTTATCGAGGCATTGCAAAAGACGATCAGAATATCGCTTGAACACGCCCGAGATGACATGAACTGTCTCATCTCCAGTATGAGCCACATCTGACGGACGAAGCTGCAGTCGCTCCAAAAGCTTGGTGGCGGTTCTCAGGCAAGCCATGTTCAGCTCTGCGACAGTAGGTTCGATGAAATCGGCTTGCTCGTTCCCATTGGCAAGCATCTGTCAATGAGCTCAGCTTCGTGCTAACGGAGGAAGTGAACGCCGGGAGAGCTTACGTTGCTCGGTTGTAGCCACTCCAGGACGATATCAAGGATATCATGTCGCAAGGCGTTGTCCTTCCGCATGGTCAGAATATCGGTACGTTCGCAAATGCTCTTGCAAAGCTGGCAGAATTTGATCTTGATTCGATGTGAAGCCGGTTCGTCGTATCTTGCAATAAACTCTGCGAGCGAGTGCATGAGCGAGCTCACATCGACGCTCATCACGTCTTCGATTGAGCCTTGCTTGTCTTCTGCGAGTAGACGAAGGACAGTGAGGAACTGCAACATATTTCGTCAGCTACGTTTCCTCGATGATGAGGGGGTCTTTGTACCTGATCCAAGAACAACAAGTAGTCTTCTGTGAACCTCGGCCCTGCGCCCTGCTCGATACCCCGCATATGGCTAAAATAATTCATCTGTTAGACCAAGCACGGTCGAGACGTCATAAAAGGATACGCACTCATCCATAAACCGAATCAGCTTGGCATAGAACTTGGGGCTCAACTCGGAACCCAAAGCCTCTCTCGCAGTATCTCGAATCAGCGCATCCTGGTGCATCAGCAAGTTGATCAAATCAGAGATGAACGTCTCCGCCAGAGCAGGTACATTCGCCGGTGAGCGTAGTTTATCCGGAAGCAGCTCTGAGGGTATCGCCTTGAGCAACGATGCCGACTCTTGCTTATCCCAAGTACAAGCTCCACAGAGCGTAGCCAGGAACAGGGTGAGGTTCTGCCACTGTGCGCGTAATTCCTGGTTCAGAGTTAGATTCACGCGTCACATTACCCTCACGTTGGAAGGATGCACGTACTTGCTGGTTGCTAAACACCGTTCGGGGAGCATCAGACCCTTCCAAGCTCTGGTTGAGCACCTCATACACAGGCTGAGAGATCGCCCTCCACCTCGAGTAACACTCTGCCCAAACAGCTGGATGCGCTGGTGAATTGAACGATATCAGTCGAATCAACTTCCGAATTCGTCTTTGATGTCCAACACGACCTGAAAAGCATGTCAAAACTGCAGACTCAGCTAGATCCAGATGTTTCCACGTACCAATAAGTACCACCTTCGGATCCCCAAGTTGCTCGTAAATGAAATTGCGTTTCGAAGTCTCTTCTTCGCTTAGGAGGACGCTAACAGGCGCATCGGGCAGACTGTCCATCAAGGCGATAAGTCGAAGGCCTTTAGCAGCTAGGTGCGACATGTCGACGTTCGCTGAGGGCAATGCGACCATCAAGGCGATTTCTCCAAGAATCACAGCTGGTATGCGGTATGGGTCACGTTGGATGGTCTTGACATGCTCCATCTGCAACGATGAGTACGTGGTCAGACTCCAGCAAAAGGATAGAAGATTATGAAGGAGCGTACGTCGATCTTCTTGCTATACGCGTCAACGATATGGTGTGCAAGTGAAATCCACAGTTTTTGCGCTTCAACGTCGGTCCTTTCGTTGAGAAGATTCGTTCCGACGCTAATGAGGGTTCGAGGTCTACCACGCACACCGTTAGCTCAGGAGGACGAAAACGATACAGTAGATGTGAAGACGCTTACAACGCTTGCCGAAGGCCCTCAACAACAAGATAGTCAGACCGATCTTTCGGTGGTTTAGAGAACGAAACTGTCGTGACATTGCTCAGAAGGCTCGCAGCAGAGATCTTGACGCAAATATCCAAGGGTGAATCCCAAAGCTTCGTCGTGACCGAAATCATATTGGCCAAATCCTCGTCGATAAGCCCTTGATTAAGAAAAGTCTGACTCGACCGCCACATAGACAATATAGCCAGGACCATGATATCCTTGTCGCTCAATGGGTCAGGTGTCGTACGTTTGCCTCTGGGACGGCTGGAGATACGCTTGGAGTTGCCGTATTGATCAATTTCAGGCCTTCGGATTGCAGAGCTCTATCGAACAAAGCATCAGTGGGTTTCAGAAATACCTGTGTGGTATATAGGAGACTCACCTTCAACACGTCTCTGAACCGACGAGCTACGGAGTCTCGAAGGCGATCGAGGGACTTTTGGGATGGAAGGTGGCTTGCCTGAAAGATGATTAGGCACCTTCCAAAAGGCAAACGATGAAGAGAAACAAACCTCGTTGACCAATGTCAAAGTCGCACGAATAACACACGTTTTCACAGCTTCAGACCGTTCAGGCTCGATGCACTCCATGAAGATAGGTATCGAGTCTTCCTCCGGCATAAATCGGAAAATGGCCACCAGAGCGTCGGCATATAACGCGACATCGATTTCTTCAGAGTTATCCCAGAACGCCTTGCGCGAAGCCATGTTGTACAATGCTCCCTAGATTCGGTGACCCGAGTTCAGTCACAAAAGATGTGGGGTGCCTAGACGGCTACGCACCTTAATCTCATGAGCGACGTCAGAAGCAACCATGGCCAGTGGAAGATCATCACCAGCCTCGAGATAGGCGGCAACTCGACACATATCTACCGCACACGCCAAAGATATGTCTGACAGTTTCGAACTGGAGCGAATGTGTTTCATCACTTCATGTCCAAGTCGTTGCTCCTATATCGAAACGTCAGACAGGTTGCCTCGCTATGCAGATAGACAAGACCCTGACCTTCCGTCTGGGCGTCCCATACGACGCAGTCTGGAAGTCCGAGGAGATACGTTCGTGTGTGATGGAGGTCAACATAGTCAGGCAAGGCCAGAATATTCGCTCATGCCCAGCAGAGGCTATCGAGAAGAGCAAATCGAAGACACGCTCGGGCGCTCCTTCCATTCTACCCCTGGTCCTAATAGCTTCGTTGAATTCTTGAGGGAATCTGTCTATCCAATTCCATACGGCTGTTCGCAGTGACATCGCAATGGCCAGCTGGGATTCCTTTCCCATGTTGACTAGTAGCGAGGAGAGATCTGATAGTGGTATTAAGCGAGTGATATAGACAAAAAGAAATGACCAACATACCATTGAGGAGATTAACGAGGCGGTGTCGATCGAGAACACTATGGGCCATTAGTTGGAGGTCTACAGTATCGGGACTTTCGTCTGGATGGCTTCCCAGAAACCGAATCTTCGTCCTCATGCGATTGTACACCACCGACCAGTTTGTCGCGGATATGTGGAAGATAATTCGGCCGGTGTACTTGGCTATGAGGTTGCTCACTGCGCCGGAATTCTTGACGAGTGAGAGATGAGTTTTCTCGTACCCACGGCCAGGTGTCGGGAAATGTGATGCTGAGCCGATGCTGTTTTGCATCGAGCGCATGGACGACGAAGAGGGCTGAGATCGCAAATGGCGGGCGCCTTCCGGTGGAGAGTGGTTGACGCTGACATCGTCTTGCAGTTCAGAAGCTGCTGGGAGGCTTATAGTGTCATGAAGTTCGAAATCTCGGAATGATAGGTCGGCGGAGGGCGTATTCAGCATTAGTGGAACTTCGTAGCTGGTCGTCTGCCGCAAAAACAAAACCATAACGCTCAAGACATATTTCGCGCAGGAGTCGTCTAATGGTGCGGGCTCCGACCATATTGAATGAATGGAAGAGCCGTGTCCAGTTCGACTGCGCGTCGCTAGAGGGGAGTCCAGGGAAGCCGCCGTATGATCGCTAGCGCGAGAAGTTGAGCGCTGGTTGGCATTCCAACGAGACGCCATGGTCATAGACAGGACTTTCAGGACGAATAATTGAGATTGTAGGGTCTCGATTGTCGGTTGTCCGGAGTCGGAGTCGGTTTGCTGACAGGACCGTCAAAATGTCAGTCATTCTCGGGTTCCCCTAGCAATAGAAGTTAAATAGATCTACACACCTTCGCTAGACGATCCGCCAGCTCGCTCAGGGCCCATGCGATAATATCCAGTGAGTCATGCGAGAGCTCAACAAGGGTCTCAATAGCTTGCTGTGTGAGGGGATCCGACTCGAGTCTGTCCAGTGGGAGACCAGAATTGCATGGCAGCTGGTCGAGGAGATTCCAGGTGATAAGGAGAGAGTTCGTCAGCCTCGACATCCGTGGCCTGGATATAAATCACACTTTGTACTCACCTTCGTCTTCAAACGATTGACAAGAACATGGACGACTTTTTGCTGAGGACCCGCTGAGCTTCCTAGCGAAGGTGGTGCATGCTGGCCGGTGGTCGATGGAGGACCTGGAGCTGGGAATCCATGGTGCGAGTCTGTACTCCTGTGTACCCTGCTCGACGCGGCGGCGAAGAAGCCGCTGGGTTGTCCAGCAGATGCCGACGGTCGTCGCATGGTCGTACTAATCTGCGCTCGAGGGCGTAATGATTGTCGTCGTCGACGCGTAATGCGTCAGAGAATGGTCGAATATCTGCAGAATATCTGGGTCCGTCGACGACCGCCCCGTTCTAGAGAATGCGAAGGTAGAAATGGAGGGAGGCTGGCGAGTCCGGGACAGCAAAAGTCAAGAGTCAGGAGGCGCGCTAACGTATCCCTTGCCCATTGAGGTTGCTGACGTAAGCCAGGAATTGGGCCCCGACTCGGAGTTGCTTTGACGTTGCATCCGTAAGCCAGCGCTAATGGGGAGAGATGCGAGCAAGCTGTCGTTCTCGGACGGGTATGTATGGACCAGGTCGCGTGGAAGCCTGACGTGTGTGTCGATCCTCTCAACTACATCACTGCGATGGGCCTTCTGACTCAAATTTGGCAAGCTTTGCTCAGTTTAGAAACAAACAAAGTAGTTCTCAAACGCCAAACGCCTAATGAAAAGCAGAGGGTGCCCATAGTGTCAATATTTCAACTGATATCATTATTTCCACCAAACGCAAGCTTTAGGCTTTGCGCAACTTGAAGCATCAACCCTAGATTTGAAGCAATTTCCGAAGACGCGGGAGAAAGTGTTTCATGCAACCAAAGGAGTATACCCAGCGTAAAAAATTGGTCATCAGCGGAATCGGTGGCTCCCTAAAGCGACCCCACTTCTTGACGAATTCGGGAGGTAAATGTTGCCAGCGGTCGTACCGGTCATAAGCACGATTCGCCTCAATGTCCTCTTCCTTAATGCTCTTCTTCAGTTCGCGAGGAGACATGTCCGACATCCGATCCTCTAGAAATTCGAGAGCCTGGCGAGCGGTGAAGCGCTTGGGTATGTCACGGGTGACCATCATATCTAGCAGTGGTGCTAGAAAATGGATATCCTGGCACGCATGCTAATCCGGCAATGAAATGTAGTCAGTGGAGAGACACAACAAGCTTCGACGTTCGATTGGTTCACCTGATAATGAGAACACAAGACATTTCCCAAGCTTCCAACGTCATAGGCGAAAGGATCATAATGAAACTCTCCTTGATTGGTGTCAAACGGTCGCCAGAAGTGTCCCCACCACGACATCTCATAAGGCATCCTAAATTCACCTATCTTTACGCCCTCCGGAGCAATCGTAGAAAGGTCGAAGTCGTATATGGCGTACAGCAGCTGGCCGCGCCGCCGCAGGCGCTTTCGATTGTCGTTGAGGATAGGTGCACCGGAAAAGTGGTTGACTAGAAAATTCTCGGACCATACATCCTTAGCGATTCGTAAGAAATAGAATTTCATTTTGGATCGCGAAAGTGGAGCCTTACCCGGTGGATAATACCACGTTCATGCAGGAAGGCGAGGGCCTGCTTGCATTGAGCAAAAATTGAAGAGTTTTGGTGAACACCGAGGAACCTCACCTTCAACATCGAACGTATGACGTCCAGAACCTCCTCTGCCGTCTCAAATTTTGGGCACAGGGGTGCTCTCCCCCATCTGCATGTTAAACATTTTAGGCTTCTGAATAAGAAGAGGGAAATGGGCGTACCTGGGCATGACGACAAACCAGTACCCAGGGATGGGTAGCAAATCCAGGACTGGAAGAACGCAGTTTTCTTTGAGGTTTTCCAGCGATTTTCCTTTGATCATCTGGTAAATTCGAACCTCGTCCGAATTGTCGGGAACGAGCTTTATCGCAACATGTCGTCCAAGGTCATCTTGAGCAAATGCCACATTCCCCTATTCATCTGAGAGTCAGCAGCAGTTCAAAAAATTCAGCCGACTAGGAGCGTACAGCGCGCTGATCAGCTTCTCTGTCATGGAGGTCGTCGTGGTGAGGCCACGGATAGCTCGCGTCAACGAAACTCTCAGAAGGAATGCGAGGGAAGGTAGTCGAACTTTTCGGGTCATAGTACAGAGATGCAGGATCGGTTCTTGCTGCTTGATAGAGAGTGTAGCCACGCGCCTTAAACCACAGGAAAGTCGACTCCGTGTCCCAGAATTTGAATCTTTCCAGCAACATCGCGTCGAACTCTTCTTCTTGCCCCAGCAGGAATTGGACCTTTAGGGGGAATGGGAACGGAATCGCCAGACGCAGCTAGATTTGAAAATTTCGTTGTTTCACCATAGGGTAGCTCGGGTATTTTTGGACTTACATTCATGACTGTAGGCTTCAACGAGGGGGCACGATGTGCCCAATGGCTTAGGGGTCTTGACGGTGGCGAGGGGGGCGGATTTTGAATTTTGAAGACTCCGATCTCCACAGTTGGGCACGGATGAATGGAATTGACCAATTTCAATCATGCCGTTGCAGCTGCACTTGCCTCAGTTTGCCTCCCTCGCTCATTTCTCGACAAATAAGAATGGCGTTGACGCGAAGTACGGGAGGAACAATGTATCCACTATATCCTAACGAATGTGTAGGATCAAGGAAAGACTGCAGCAAAGAATCTAATGACTGACTCGTACTTTGGATGCCGGATGCGGAAAGGCTGCCGGGCCAGCCGTGCTAGGCAGCATGGTGTTCGTATCCCAATCCCGCCCAGCAGGAATGGCTAACTTGTGAACAGGGCCTGTCCTAGCGGCAATGGCGCCAGCCAACTTTGTATATAAGGCCCATCCCCACTGGCCGGGGGAATCATAACATCTCCTGTCGACGTTAATGACGTCGACAATGTCCGCGACTTCTGAATCCGAGTCGACGCAAATCGACATCCCAGGTTACAATGTATGTGATCTTCGCCAACGAGCACATACCACTCCATTTACCGACCCTTTTCGTTTTCCTTCATCAGGTACACAACCTTGTGCACCTGGTACGAGACGTCCAGGGCAAACTCGTGGACATCGAATCCGGCGAAACACTGGTCGCAAACTACACGCTTTCCCCAAATTCGGGCCGCAAAATTTGCATCGCCAAACGACAATCCACTCTTCTGGAGGTGAGTTTTGCCAGTATGTGCAGACGGTAGTATTCTTACCAGCCCGTGCTTGAATTTAGAAGAATGCTCTCGGAAGCTCGCATAGGGATTACGGCTACGCACTCCATTCAGAGGATTTCGACCAGGCCTTCCATTCCGGGACTACGGCAGATGTGCAGCCTCGGTTGCCCCATAACCTTTTCTCCAAGACGCCTAATGGCAGCGCAGAACCGGAATTGCTACAGTCTGTGAGTATTATCCTTCATCTTGTTCCCTCCCTCGCTCACTCTTCTACCACAGGGCGACTACGTATACTCTCTGCAAGCTTTCCCTAAGCTCGATTGCCGGGAAGGTGAACAAGCAGTCCAATCCGTCTCGGTATTGCAGGGTCAAAGGTTTCTGGTCACTGATATTATCACTTACTCGGTATCCCCTCTCCTCCAAACTGATGAAAGGGATTGACTGAAAAATACCGACTTTCAGGACGGACTCCCGAAGGGTGGCACTCCCTTGCAATCAGTCAAGTTGGTCCTGCAGCTTTGCCGCGAGGAGGAGACGCACCGCAGGGTTCGGTAGGAATCTCAGCATTTCCTTCCATCTATCGACGCGGGTTTTAGTCCAGAGTAGCGAATTTATTTGTCGTAATAGAGCAGATATCCTTCCTTTTTCACTGTCCCTCTACGTACTAGAGCGTTTTGTTACGATATAGCTATTTAACCTAATTTATCTTACATATATATACCTACCCAGTCTGTACGTAGCGGAATGTCCACTCCAAGCTGCCTTATCGAAGCTCATGTTGCTGCAGAGCGTGATGTCTCAAGCACGGCAAGAGCTAGCAGCGGCAGTGTCTCCCAACTACAGCTTCGAGCACAGAATCTAGGAGACCGACGTTGTATTGATCATCTTGCGCCACGCCGAGAGGTCCGCGGCACACCCATATGTAACATTGTCAGTGCCCGAAACAGCGCAGGCGATCTAGTCGCAGAGATACTCGGGCTGAGATAGTGAACAACTTGAAGCAGATAAGTAGGCAAACAATGAGCAGTATATGAACATCCGATGAATTAAACGTTGCGGAAAGCCGCTACAAATATTGGAAGGACTGAAGGTCGTCGACTCGTCCTAATCTGTGCTCGAGGTCTTAATGAGTCGATGAATAGTCAAATATTTGCAGAATATCGGATGGAGTCGTCGACGACCGCCTCGTTCCGGAGAATATGCAGATAGAAATGGTGGAACACCGCAGGAGGCCCTTTAACGTTTCCCATAGAGGCCACCGACGCAGGCCAAGAGGCAGCCCGTGCCATGCTCTGACGGTTTTTTGGAGTAGTAAAACTGGCAAGAACTCGTTAGAAAGGAGAAGTACTACCTACCTACACCTTATCATGCCAGAGGATCATGGTATAGATGTATGATAATTTGTGAGACGCATTCCAAAACCTTCAATCGCTCATCTGGATGAAGTTGAAGACCGAATTCTTTCTCGAGAACGGTTATCGTTATATCCACCCAACATAAGCAAGCGTTAGCCTTCGTGCAACTTGAAGCGACTTAGAAAATCAACCCTATATTTGAAGAAATTTACGAAGACGCGGCAGGAAATGTTTCATGCAGGCAAAGGAGTATACCCAGCGCAAGAATTTAGTCATAAGTGGAATCGGTGGCTCCCTAAAGTGACCCCACTTCTGGACAAAATTGGGGGGTAAACGTTGCCAGCGGTCGTACTGGTCATAAACGCGACTTCTCGCCTCAATGTCCCCTGGTTTGATGGGCTTCTTCAGCTCTCGGGGAGACATTTCCGATACCCGATCCTCCAAAAAGTCGAGAGCCTGGCGAGCGGTGAAACGCTTGGGTATGTCACGGGTGACCATCATATCCAGCAGTGGCGCAAGGAAATAGACATCCTGACACACATGCTATTCCGACAATGAAATAAAGTCAGTGGCGAAATATAGCAGGCTCCGAGGCTCGATTGGCTCACCTGATATTGAGAACACAAGACATTTCCCAAGGTGCCGACATCAAAGGCGAAGGGATCATAATCAGGCTCTCCTTGCTTGGTGTCAAACGGTCGCCAAAAGTGTCCCCACCACGACATTTGGTAGGGCATCCTGAATTCGCCAATCTTTACGCCCTCTGGAGCAATGGTAGAAAGGTCGTAATCATAGATAGCGTACATCAGCTGGCCACGCCGCCGCAGACGCTTTCGATGGTCGTTGAGAATGGGTTCACCGGAGAAATGGTTAACTAAGAAATTCTCGGACCATATATCCTTAGGAAAACGTAAGTCATCGAATCTCGTCTTGAGTTGCGAAGGTGGTGCCTTACCCGGTGTATAATCCGACGTTCGTGGAGGAAGACGAGCGCCTGCTTGCAATGTGTGACATTGAGTAACTCAGGCAGTCTTGGTGTGTATTGAAGAACCTCACCCTCAACATCGAACGCATGACGTCCAATACCTCCTCGGCAGTCTCGAGATCCGGGCAAAATGGTGCACTCCCCCACCTTCATTTCACGCTTTCAGCTCCTGTAGAAGAAGCGGGCAAAGAACTTACCTAGGCATGACAACAAAACAGTAGCCAGGGACGGGTAATAAATCCAGGACTGGAAGAATGCGATTCTCTTTGAGAGTTTCCAATGACTCCTGTTTTATAATTTGATATAATTTGAGCTCGTCTGAATCGTCTTCAGGAACGAGCTTTATCGCGACGTGTCGTCCAAGGTCATCCTGAGCAAAAACCACATTCCCCTATGGAATTGAAAATCAGCGTGCGGTTCAACCAATACAGTGCGAGCGTACAGAATACTGTTCAGCTTCTCTATTGAGGAAATCGTCGTGGTGAGGCCACGGATAACTTGCGTTAACGATACGCTCAGAGGGGATGCGAGGCAAGGTGGTCGAACTTGTGGGGTCATAGTACAGACAAGTAGGATCGGTCCGTACTGCTTGATAGAGGGTGTAGCCACGCGACTTAAACCACAGGAAAGTCGATTCCGTGTCCCAAAATTTGAACCTTTCGGCCAACATCGCGTCGAACTCTTCCTCATTCCCTAGTAAATCTTGAACCTTCAGGGGGAATGGGAAAGGAATCGTCAACTGCACCTGGAGGTTTGACCTTTCGTTATTTCACCGTGGGGTAACTCGGAAATTTGCAGACTTACATCCATAATTTTAGGCTTCAAATGAGGAAGAATGATGTGCAGGTCAACTTCAGCAAGTGAACCTCTGGGGCTTGACTTCTGTGCTTGCAGGCTGTAGCAATGGAGCCGTATTTTTAAATTCTCATCACTCAGATCAATCAGCCGTTGCAGTTCCGCACTTTAGCCCCCATTAATCATTCCTTATTTCTGGACAAATGAGAATAGTGTTAACATAAAAAGTTGAAGGAGTGACTAGTGATGTACGAACCATTTCCCAACGAATAAGACTTTGGGGAAAGACGGCTGCGAGGAATTTCGAGGAGATTATCATCGTCATCTGTGTTTGAGGTCGTAATGATTTTCTTCGGTCTCCGTAGACGAGAACTAGTCAAATATTGGCATAATATCGGATTACATCAAAGACAGCCTTTTTCCTGAGAATATTAGGGTAGAAAAGCTAGAAGCCTAGTGAACCCATGAACAGGAAAAGTCGAGAGTCAGGAGGCACACCGACGTCATTGAAGTTGCTGACGTAAGCCTTGAAGATGTGGGAGTCTATGGGCGTGAGGACTTGACTGTTCCTTCCGAGTGTGCTTTGACTTGGGAAAGTTGGAAAAGATTGGGGATCGCTTCTTGCACCTGCCGACTTGTCTGGGTTTCATGTCCCCCACCTAATCTCCCAGATGACAGCTGTAATTTGGTTGTCTCTCCATTCCAGCCTTCACTCTACCGTCAACTGAGCCAGGATCTGACCACTGACCGTTGGAAGGTGCCACTCGTCAGCCAGCGCTAATGGGGGGAGTTGCTAGCAAGCTCTTGTTTTTGAAGGGATATCATGGGCCGGGTACTTCGAAATCATCATGTATGTTTCAACTCTCTCAAATACATGGTTGCGATTGACCTTCTGACTTCACAGATATGGCAAGGTGTACTTGGTTATCATCCTTGGAAAATGTCATCAAGCAATCGAAACGGTCACCCCCTTCCCACACTCTCCTACACTTCTTGTTTCCAATGACTACTTACTTCGATACTCACCTGGTATGCCTGGGAGGCCAGCAATTCCGAGTCAACATTACATTGGCACTCTGTCCGGGCCGTTGGACCATGACAACCCTTCAACATGATGATTGACGTAATGAAATGTCCTCTCCAGGCATCCGGTCATCGTGTGGGCTCCAGCTTGAGTCAGAGGGCCAAACTTGTCTATTATCTCTTCGGGCTTGCGTTGGTACGCCGAAGAACCGATATAGAGATAATGTCGGCGGATGTCACCGGCGGAGGCGAGACGTTCATGATAATGAAGACAGCCTTCGCTTATCTACCTTCGTCATGGAGCTCCCGGCTCACATTGTTCTGCCAAATTCCCAACCCGAGGCAGCTTCACGGACTTACGTCGCTCATGAAGACAATGGCTTTTCCTGGGATCTATCATTGGCATATACTCTGGTTCAAGCTACCTGGCTTCTGCACTCTCCCTGCATTTATCCGATACCCCACGTGTCCAGACGCATCCTGTGGCGGCAATTCAGGTAGTTTTGGGCACCCTCCGGTCATATTGACGCAAGAGGAAGCCCTCCACTTCTGCATTGTTCGTCGGAGGGCAAAATGCTTCCGCAACGGGGATATCAACCATCACTGTAGTATGGTTCCTATAAACGCGCATTCGCACGTTCAATTGCTATTGCTACGCGTCTCTCAACAAACGAACCTCGGAACACGTGAACAAAGAGCTGCTTACATGGACTCCGAGGTTTCGCAAAAGAGCGCTGGTCCGCATGCAACGGGCAGTCCAGCTACACCAAGGTTGCTTGACAGGACAATGGGGATTAAATCATTCGCGTGACGTGCAGAAGTCAGATCTTGAATGCTCCAGTGCATACATATGTGTACTCTTGATTCTGCGCGGAGTGACTTGGCCTTGTTTCCATCTTATCCAAGAATGGATCTGTCGAGACCAGAAACCCCATTGTTCGTCCAAACGGTTACATGGCATCGAGATGGAAGGCTGTTACACCTGTATCAGTCACCTGGGTCGGAGATGGAGGATATCTCGAGCTCTCTCATATCTCTGCGACTCTAGGCGTGTTCCGAGTCATCGATGTGGTCCTGGTCAGGGAGTTGCCACCATCGGTGCGAACCTGAACCCCAGGCTGCCGCCGATGGCTTGGGAAAACGCACAGCCACAGGACCTACAATGTCATACAATCGGCTTCTCTGCCCCTCTGAACCGTCTGGCGTGATCCCAGTCGGCAATGAAATCAGATCTGCATATCCATCAAACTATTGTTCGACCGATCTGGCTATTCTGACGTTGTACTTTCGGGAACCCAGTCAGGCATTCAACAATAGACTTGCAGAGGAAACCTGGTGAATAACGGGATAAATCTAGCCACAGACGCGAAAACGGTTCCCAAAGGGACATCTTGTGTCGAAACGGGTTTTTGATGGAGTCTTGGGACCGAGATTCGTGGTCGAAGATAAACACAGAAAACGAGTCAGGGGCGCGGGAATTGCCTGATAAAAGGGTCACTCCAGCTCCGCAGAACAAATTTGAAACCCCTTCCCTCCCCTCAAACCGTGAGGCTGTTTGTCGAGCCTTTCCTCTCTGCTCGTCGTTGCCCGTCCGCATCTCTGCTCGTATTTCGCTATCGCCGTCCAGTTTTGCTGTTTTTTTCTTGCTGATTGCTATCGTCGTTCGCAAAATCAGTTATTCATTTATTGCTTGCTGTTCTCTCCGCTTCCAGTTTCGTGTTGTCGCATCACAATTTGCCGTTTTACCCTTTGTTTTCTCGCATTTTGACCGTCGCTTTTCCCCCTTGCCACCATGTCTCGTCCGGACCTCCAAGATTTTCAATACCCCTCTGCGTCGCGTCCGCGCAGCGACGGCCGTCGCGACCCACTCGGGGGATACCCCCACTACCAGCAGCCCTCGATCTCGTATCCT
The DNA here is from genome assembly GCA_004126415.1 of Candolleomyces aberdarensis. Lineage (NCBI taxonomy): Eukaryota > Fungi > Basidiomycota > Agaricomycetes > Agaricales > Psathyrellaceae > Candolleomyces > Candolleomyces aberdarensis. Next base: position 29,216 of record SDEE01000051.1, on the reverse strand, counting down.
TCACAAGATCGACGGGCCAGCTCGACAATGTATCCGGCATCCGCCCCACGTTCTCTGCAGGATGAGTATGGGATCGGCTTTTCCGCTGGACCAAACAGAAACAACGCGTCAAACGCTCAAATGGCTCCTCTGAATTCCTTCCCCTCTTTCAATCACAACCTCCACCGCCCCTCCGCCTCCCCCTCTAATATTATCTCCTCTCACCCCTCCCCTACCGCGATCTACCACACCCCGCCCAACGAAGGCGACCACCTCGCCCGCCACGCCCATCAGCAGCATCAGAGCCTGCAGCCAGCGACACCTCTACTTCCCGCGTCAAATTCGAATACCTCGCGCTGCACGCTCTGGTGGTGCGACCTCGAGCCCTGGATGGATGAAGAATACGCGCGTCAGGTTTGCAGCATCATGGGCTGGGACCCTGTGAATATCAAGATCCCCCACCCGCCGGCTGAGACCACCACGCCGGCGCAGCCAAGCGCCAACAACCCTGGCTACTGCTTCCTCACTTTCCCTTCGCATGTCCACGCCGCCGCCGTGCTCGCCCAGATCAATGCGGCTGGAAAGGGCAATCTTACGATGCCCAACTCGTCCCGCCCTTTCGTACTTAACTGGGCGAGTTCTGTGCCTGCCCCGCCGGGGTCTCCTGCGTATCAGGGCGGTAGCTCAGGTCATCAGCCGTTTCAGAAGGAGTACAGCATTTTTGTGGGCGACCTCGCCCCAGAGACGTCCAACTCCGATCTCGTCGCTGTGTTCCGTAACCCAGTGCTTGGTTTGAGGAACGACAGGGAGCCCAAGTTTATTCGTCCTTTCACGAGCTGCAAGAGCGCCAAGATCATGCTCGACCCTGTCACCGGCGTCTCTAGAGGATACGGGTTTGTCCGGTGAGTACCTTCCCCTCGCTTGTTCGCTTTGAAATCATGTGCTGACTGTTGCGGTGACACAGATTCACAGACGAAGCGGACCAGCAAAGGGCTTTGATTGAGATGCACGGCCTCTATTGCCTCTCGCGACCTAGTGAGTAACGGCGTTTCCATTTTCGTTGTGATGGCGCGCTAACTTGAGCCACAGTGCGTATCTCGCCTGCCACCGCTAAACACAAGGGTCCTGGTTCTCAGCCTGATGGCACCAACGGTCTTTACAAGGGCGACCAGCAGAACCAACAGGTCACCATCTCCCTTCCTATGCCATCCCAGACAGCGAGTGTGTCGGCGCCCATCGCTGCAGCGCCTTCAAGCCTTTCTATCAACAGCAACGGTGGGACCGTCTCCACCTCTGGATCCTCGCTGGGCGGGTCGAATTCCAGCAACTCTCTCACTTCCAACTCGAACTCGAGCATGACCTCGGCTTTCGGTTCGTCGACTTCGTCTGAGGAGCACAATGTCCTCGCACAGCTCGCGAAGCAGTACGGTGGCGATTCCAGTATCATGGGTCCTGGTTCCGCAGCATCTTCAATCTATGACGCTCAGTTGAGGCAGACTATTCAAGCTCAGCAAAACGATCCTGCCCCTCGTTTCCAGGTGTCTGAAGAACCCTGGCGACACTCGGCTCAAGCTCGTCAAATTCTTGGTAACCTCATTGGGCCGAATGGGGAGCAGCTCACTTCTACCGATCCCTATAACACCACGGTCTTCGTTGGCGGTCTATCCCCCTTGATCTCGGAGGAAACGTTGCGCACCTTCTTTGCACCGTTCGGCGAGATTCACTATGTGAGCTTGACGTCTTTCGTTTTTGAATTGACTATCTAACTGGATATGTTTAGGTCAAGGTTCCAGTTGGAAAGCACTGTGGTTTCGTTCAGTTTGTGCGCAAGGCTGATGCTGAGCGTGCTATCGAGAAGATGCAGGGTTTCCCTATCGGTGGGAGCAGGATTCGATTGAGTTGGGGTAGGAGCCAATGTACGTTTCACGGGTATACCGCCTAGACGATTTTTCTAATATCTTTCCTACAGACAAAGCGGCACATGCTGCTGCTCAGGCTGCCCAGGCCACGCTGCAGAATCAACAAAACGCTGGCCAGCTCGGATCGATGACCCAGCAGCAGGCAATGCAACTCCTGGAGAAGTTCGCGTTGCAAAACTATCAAGCAGACCATGGCGTGATGGCGTCCATCCCCGAGGGTGGAGAGCCGGATGCTAACTTGAACTACGCCACCATGATCGCCAGTGGAGGTGTCTCGTTCGGTATGCCTGGGAGAGAAGACAATGGACCGTCGTTCGATACGTACTCCGGTTTCCTTCCTCGTCCTGATGTGCAACGCGCTCTGTCAAGCTTCTCTCCGTTCTCGCCCGACCCTAGCACGCCGATTCCGGAGGGAAAGCGTCGAGAGTCTAGGCTGGAGAGTCTCCCTCACCCTTCTAAGGCATATGCGCCCGGGTTCCTCCCTCTTCAATCTCAAGAGCTGAGGGGCGGCGGATCGTCGCCGAAGGGACTCTCCTCAGGGAATAGATTGTCGCCCTCGTCGAGCAGGCCTACCAGTGCCCACTACGGCTTTGCTGACAGCTCTGATCCTCCTGCTCTTTTCGGTCGAGTTCCAGGACGTGCGGAAGCACCCATCTCGCGGCCATCCTCTGGCCGAACGTCGTCTCCTCAACGCACCGGGATTGACATGGACCCAATGCGCGATCTCAACCATACTTTGGCCAACCTCGACCTCTCCGCCGGCGCTGCTTCGCACGCTGGCCAATTCCATCTCACCACCAACGCATAAATTTCATGACTATGTTTAAACTCGACGTTCTTTACGACTTCTCTCAAGACTATCTTTATTTTTCGTTCAAAAGTCGATCTTGGATAAAAGGATTTTCCTCTTGCATCCGTATCAGAATCTAGGTCCCGCATTTCCTTTTTTCTTACTCTCTGTTATCCCATCACTACTACTTCTGTCTGCGTCGCAAGCTTGTTTTTGTTCCATCTCTGGTTTGTTCTGTCCCTCGCATGCCCCCCCACCCCATTTCTCCCCCCGTCAGCGTAATATCGTTGGCCATATTCCCTGTTGGTCCTTTTTTTATTATCTTGTCTCTCCATGTCTATCACATCTCGAACTAGTTTTCCTATCTCGCACCTCACAGTACTACTTTCTCGTCTTCTCTCTCTCTCTCTCCGTCTCTCTCACATCTAGTTGTAATGTCATCTGTCTCGCATTTGTAGCACCTCCTCTGTCTTGTTTTGTTTTCTGTTTAGCAATAGTTTTCTGAGCGTCTCCCCTTTTTTTATTATACTACACTATGCCAATACGTATACTCTGGCTCCCTTTTACTTCTTCTATTTTCCTCTCTGTCTCTTTACCTACATGCCACCCACCTCTTCTCGTAGTCGAATCTCTACTATGCAATGGACTGATCTTGTCGAAGAAGTGATTTGTTGGGTGAGCCAACATGAGAAAGGTGAAATCATCGATTCTGACTGAGAATTCGGAGTGGACGCTATTTCGTCTTGACTTCCATGATCAATGTCGATGCCATCCTCCAGCTTGCATAAATTCAGTCTCTGCTCGCGTCAGATTCCTAATTTTCGCTGGCACAATGCATGAAGAGAATGACTCTGAGTATCAGAAACCACTAATCAGCGGAAGGATATCGATATCCCCTCCTGGTATCAGCGCGAGGAAGTTGACGCTTGAGCTTTCGTTGCTCTGAGCGTGGTTCAATGCTCAACGAATACGGCTTGTATTTGAACCAGCTGAGTACAAATTTAACATAGGAAAAAGGCTCGAAACTGAAAGGCTTGGGCCTAATGTCGAATCATTCCCCTTCATGTGCTCTACCAACTCCCAGCTCTAGTATGCATGCGGCAAGGATCAGTTTGCACCTGCTTCTCAACGAATTTCGAGGGGGGCGATCTGGCGGCCGGAAACTGTAGCGAAAATTGTCAAGAAATGTCACCAGCTTATCAGCTTCTGCTATACATACATCAATCGTCCATGAGAATTTGACCTTCTCTATCGCCGCCGTCGTTAGCTACCTCCACTCGCTGTATGTGTTCAAGGAACCCGTCAATAGATCTATTAAGAGGAAGCATAGGCTAGGGAGATTGGTGGTCTTTGTTATGGATCAGCCGCAGAGGAATCCGGGGTTTTGGAGGATGTCTTTTGGTGAATTGAAGACGCTTCCGAGTTCTAGCAGGTGGGAATTAGAGGTGGTTTGTCGCGAGGCTGGGATAGAGCTGGCCTCTGGTCTCGTATGATGTTGGTTACGCCGAGCTCTCTGTCCCCGAGCCGCGATGGCATCGTGTGGTCTGTTGCTCCGGTCTTTCCGTGTATTTTTTATCTGCTGAACGTCAATCAATAATTTGTTTCTAAAGACAGTTTGCAAGACTATGAAGGCTGACACCCCTAACTTCGGTTGCGAATGATGGAGATATCTCCATTCTCATGATCACCTCTCGGTCTGTTGCCATGCCGCTCATCTCCCTAATTATGATACAGACCCCGACATGTTCTCATGCAGCAGCTGAAACCCGATGGCGATGAATGGCGCTCTCCTTTCACCAAGCCCAGCTCAATTCTCAGATGCTTCGCCTTCTTTACTCACGACAGCTCTAAACTGCTTCAACACGCCTTCTTGAGTCGCTCAAATCACGTACGCCAGCTTTCATTTCCTTTTTGTGCCCGCAGTCGCTCATTCATCCTGTTCATTTGTGCTGCCTGCTGAACGTTCACGATGGCGTCCAGTGTCGCCCCAGCCAACGAGAGCGGACATACACCTCCAGCAACACCTCGCTCGACGCTCTCTAATCTTCGTCTTTCCAATCGTGTGTCCTTGCTGCTCAAGCCAAAGACCAAGAAAGAGGAAGCAGATAGCCAGGCTAGTGCTGAACCCGAGCAAACTGTAAAGAAAGGTGTGTTCATTAATTGGTCTGTTCAAAGCCCACTGCTTATTGGAACAACCAGACCTTGAAGTTCCACTTTATCGACGATACGCTTCATTTCGTTCACGTACCCCTGACGGTTCCACAACTCCGAAGGAAGAACACCCCGCTAACGAAGAGATGACCGCAACTGCTGCAGTCGCAGAGGAAAAGCGAGCAGAGGCTGAGAATGTCGGCGTCGAGGAGGTACGTCTGAAGCCCCTTGATCTGCGTTATCGCTGTACTAATATCGTTCGATTGTGTTCAGACGACGAAGCAAGCTTCGGAGACGACAGAGTCGAAACCCGAACCAACGACCACGTTCCCTACTAAAGCTACGGATAAGGAAGAGAAACCACTACCCGAGCCTATACCATCCCGTACCCGTCGCCTCTCGGGCAAAGTATCGAAACTCCTCAATGCGTTGCCCAAATCTCGGGGTGAGGGCAAGGAAGATGCAGGTCCAAGCGAAAGCTCTGGTCGCCGCTTGCTCGACAGAGTCGGGAACATCGTCAATCGAAAGCCAAAGGCTGCTGGCGAGCCTAGCGAGAAGAAGAGTTTGGACGTAGACCGCAAGGAGAAGACTGCGGAGGAGGCTGCAAAGGAGCAGGAAGGGGAGCCGCCCGCCTTGCCACCCAAGTCTGGCGAACAGACAGGAGACGATACTCAGGAGGCGCCCAAGACAACCGAAGATCCTGTTTCTGAAGAACAGAAGGGTGAAGCGAAACCTACCGAGGAGTCAAAGCCCCAGGAACCTGCGCCTGCTGCTACCAAGCAAGCTTCGACAACATCGGTCACGGCAAAGGCTACCAAGTTAGCTCGTCGTCTATCAGCTCGTGGCCTCGGCAACGTGTTCCAACCCAAGACTAAAGTTGACGCCGAAGCTCCACCACCCGTCTCCAAAGCGAGCCTTGCAGCCCAACAGCTCGCCTCTCCATCGAACGAGGAACCCAAAGCGACTGGCGCCGAGTCTCGAGCAGAACCCGCCCCCACCGCTGCAGCTGAAGCCACCAGCGAAGGAACTGCAGAGAAGACCTTACCCTTACCCCCACCTCCGACCGACGAAGAGTCTGCAGCGACACCTTCGAGTACCACCAAGGAAAAAGCCCCACCTTCGTCTTTCAAAGCTGCAGGCCAGATCGCCCGTCGATTGTCGACTCGAGCCAGCGATCTCTTCAAACCGAAGTCCGAAGGTCCGGCTTCGCCTTCAGCAGAAGGTCCCACCCCGGCAGACAATTACGGTGGCCAACAGACTGCGGTTGACGCCGAGGAAGGCAAGGCCGCTCATAATCCTCTTCCTCCCACTCCCACTCCCACTTCCCCTGAAGCGTCGAACGCCGCGCACCAGTCTAACCGAGACCGGGCTGCGGGCCTCGTTCGGAAGATTTCGACTCGTGCGCAGGGTGCGATTGCGAAAGCTAGGGCGAAGACCAAGGGAGAACATGGGGAAGCGAAGCCCGTTGCTGGGGAAGCCGAGGTCAAGGATGAGGTCAAGACACCCGAGGGCGCAGCTGGGGCGGTAGAGCAAACTGCAAAGTCCGCAGAAGGAGAGGAGCAGGAGTCTAAAGACAAACCTCAGGCTGAAGCTGTATCGGAGGAGAACAAGCAAGCTGTGCCCTCAGCAGTCGAAGGCGCCGAGTCGACGTCCGCCGCCGCACCTGAAGTCCCCGTCGAATCTTCGTCGTCTGACGCCAAAGTTCCTGAAGACCCTTCTTCGACTTCCAAAGATACCGCAAAACCAGTTACTGAGAAGTCCCTACCCACTCCTCCTCCATCTGCCTTCTCGATCGGTGGATTGAGTCGTAGGCTCTCTGGGCTATTTGGTTCCTCTTCGGAGACCTCAGCGGCTCCAGTATCGAAAGTCGATCCCACCACCACCACCACAACAGGCGAAGCGTCCAAAGAGGAGCCTAAACCGGCCGAAGGAGAGCCTTCCACTGCGCCCGCTGCTAGTGAGACCAAGGACGCGACCGTACCTGTCGAGAACGAGCAATCCAAAGCCCCGGAGACCGAGACTGAAGCCAAGGAATCTGTTCCAGTTCCCGCGGAGTCTGAAGGGGCAGCTGCAGAGCCCAAGGCGGAAGAGGAGGAGAAAGATACCAAGTCACCCGAAGCCGCTGTCGCTGAAACACCAGCGAAGGACTCCGAGTTGAAGGTCGAACCAGCTAGTACGAGGTACTCTACGGACAAGTCGTTGCCTTCCCCACCGCCTTCTGCTGCTGCTGCGTCGTTTGCCAAGGTCGGGAAGCTGAGTCGTCGGCTGTCGAGTCGTGTTGGAGCGGCGTTCAAGAAGGGTGAAGGCAAAGCTGTGGAGGGTGAGAAGAAGGGAGAGGAAGTTGAGGTATCGGCCAAGGCGGAGGAGGGTACGAAGGATGCAGCAGGTATCGAAGACAAGGTTGAGAAGGGTGAAGGTGAAGCAAAGCCTGAAACCGGGGAAGAGGGCTCGACTTCGAAGGAAGGTGCAGTTGAGGAAGCTAAAGCCACAGTTGAGGGCCAGGGCAAGGTCAAGCCAGTCGAGGATGCCCCAGTTCTCCCGCCCAAGGACGAGGTGTCCGGTGCTCCTGAAACCGCCAAGGAGGCACCCGCATCGTCGTCAGCTCCCCCGCCTACTGCTTTCAAGGGTTCGAAATCGAAGATTGGAAGACGTCTTTCTGCTCGTGTTGGTGACCTCTTCAAATCAATGGCTACCCCGAAAGAGACCAGGGAGGGCGAGAAGGCGGAAGCTGCACCTCCGCCGCTCCCTACGAAGGATGCCGAGAAAGCTCAAGACGACGGAGTGGTAGAGGCAGCCAAAGCAGAGGTTGACCAAGCTGAAAAGCCCGTCCCCGCTAACGAAGAACCTCCGGCTGCACCAGAGGATAAGGACAAAGCCGAAGAAAAGGCTGCGACCGTAGAAGAGGCTCCGACTGCGAAGGAAGGTGCGGCTGCGGAGGTCGAAGCTCCAGTTGAGGGCGAAGTCAGGCCAGTCGAGGATCCCCCTGTTCTCCCGCCCAAGGACGAGGTGGCCGCTGCTCCTGAAGCCGCCAAGGAGGCTCCCTCGTCGTCGTCAGCCCCGCCACCCGGTGCTTTCAAAGGATCGAAACCGAAGATTGGAAAACGCCTTTCTGCTCGCGTTGGGGATCTTTTCAAGTCGAGGTCTAGTCCGAAGGAGACCAAGGAGGGCGGCGAGAAGGCGGAAGCTGCACCTCCTCCGCTCCCGACGAAAGATGCGGAGAGAGCACAGGACGATGCGGTGGTGGAGGGAGCGAAAGCAGAGGATGATCAAGTTGAGAAACCCGTGGCTGTTGCTGCGAATGAAGAGCAGGTACCTGCACCAGAGGAAAAGGACAAGGAGGAGGCTGGGGTCAAGGAGGCTGAAGTCGAGCAGGAAGCTGAGGTCGAGCAGGAGGCTGACGACAAGGAGAAGGCTGAGGGCAAGGCGGAGGCTGACGACAAGGATGAGGCTGAGGGCAAGGCGGAGGCTGAGGGCAAGGAGAAGGCTGACGTCAAGGAGGAGGCTGAGGCCAAGCCGGAGGAGTCGGATCGCAAGGACGAAGAACCAACGAAAGAAGCTGCTGAAGCCACGACGACGACTCAACCTGAAGTGTCAACCAGCACTCCAGCACCCGAGTCTCATGCTGAAGTTAGAGCTGAGAAACCATTGCCGTCGAAGCCTTCCCGATCTACCAGGGCGAAGGAAGTGGCTGCCGATGTGGGGCGTCAGCTATCCATACGAGCGAGTGGCCTGATGAAGCCACGGCCAAAGTTGGAGGACGTTGTGAACCCCCCGTCTGCGTACTCTGAGGCTGAGAAGCCTGCGGAAGGTCGTAGGTCCAGGGATGATGGCGCTGGACCGGGAAGTTTGGGGAGGAGGCTCTCGAGGAAGGTGGTCGATGGGATCTTCGGGCAAGGCAAAGAAGACTCGTCCCTAGCCAAGTCTGACGAGGCCGAGGGGGACTCGTTTGTAGTTGTGTCCAAAGAGGATTCCGAGGCGCCTGTTTCGACACCGGAAGCGAAAATAGCTGAGGAGGCTACAGGACAGGCCGCCGAGTCGACGTCCTCTGACGGACGGAAGAACTCGTCAGTCGAGGCGGTTGAAGGTGGTTCAGAGAGCCCGGAAGATGTGAAGAGACCCGTCGTTCCCAGTAAATCCGGGGAGAGCAGGGCTGATGAGCACAAGCAGAACGGAGTCAAGTCCTCTCCGGCATTGGCCTCCCGCGTTACCGGATTCCTGAAGCAAAAGCTCCCAGAGAAGATCTTATCGCCGAAGGACGGAGAGCATGTGCACGAGGAGGGAGACCGCAAGGACGCCAAGTCTGGCGAGGCATCTGGTGGAGAGGAAAAGAGACGTCGGCGACTGAGTTTCGGATTGCGATCCAAGAAGAAGAAGGGCGGGGAGACCGTGGTGGCGCCTCCCGAGGTGCTCCGAAGAACGCGGAGGAGAAGAAACGGGTAGAGAAAGACCTTCCGGTACCAGATGAAGATACTGTAGAGGCGAAGGATGCCGGAGAGGAAAGGGACCTGCCTGCTGCGCCTGTCTCCGCCGACAACTCGATACCAGCAGCCGGAGAAGAAGAAGAACCGAATCCTGCGGTGGCAGCTTTGGTTTCTCCCACTACTGCATGAATTCTTATGACCTGCTGATGCTTTAACACCTTATAGTTCTCCCTACTCCTCACTTGTTGTACCTTGTAATTTCTTTTTCGATTCTATGTCACGACTTGGGCTGATGGTGTCTTGTACCGAGTATTCGTCCGTGTACCAGTTGATAGGCTTGTGTTGTACTTACAGTCTTCGTTGATTGTTGAAGATACCTATTTCAATGCATTCCTTTTCCTTCTTGACTCTCAGAGGTGTAAGAAAGAGCCAGCTGGTCGTGCTTGGGGACGACGGGAGCTGGATGGGACGGCCTTTGATTCTAACAACCGTCAACAGAATTACTACTACTAGTAAGCGACCATCTCTCTTTAACATTATTCCCCATGCTACTTCGCATACCTTCATGTAAACCCCTCCATGAACATTCGTTTCGATATATCAGAGGTGTATATCACTCTTAAGATGACTCGAACATGAAGTTACTGTCATAGAGTTTCCCCAGGCCGGCAGCGGGACGCGTCGTTGAGTCGCTGAACGGTGCGGTATCACCTTGGTAAGCCAACGGGATTCCACCCTTCTTTCACCAAACTAACGCTATGAATCGCGCCATAGCACCTGACATGCTGGACTACCTGAATTAAGGACAGGGGGGACTTCCAGTGCTATAGCTCCACATTTCTCCATGGCGAGTATTCCCCAGCCCCGGTTTTGTCACGCAGCGACCAACCAGAGCTCGATTCTTTCGCCTTGAGGCTGGGTGGAAGGCATGCTTTTGTGCAAACGAGGGGACCATCGTACGCCCAGTGGCCTTCCAAGCAGATCAGTCTTCTGAAACGCCATACGGAGGGCCAGCTTCAATCTCCATCCGGTACCTCTACCGTATGTTCTTTTCGTGGTGCACTCGTGGTCCCTGCCAGTTCTTTGAACCCGGCTTCCGTCTCCCCTACACCACCATGAACCCTTGGTATGGAGAAACGGTTACAGAAAATGCCTTATCTCTTAACGGTTGGTCAGTGCCCTCTCGGCCCGCCCCTGCATGGGAACGCTAGTACCTCATGACTTCGTTTACGGCTTCGAAGAAGCTTCCAACATATGACTGATCCTTCCTCCCTGCTCCAGGTTGACGCCGAAGCCTGGCAAACAAGCCCCTATTTTAGCCTTCCATGCTTTGCTCGCTTTTACTGGACATCAAGCCCATGTGGCTATGGAGCTTCCAGTTTTGACGAGTCTTTATCTTCTGCTATCGTGGCGCTCTCAACCATCATTACAATTCTATACAGGATAGTGAAGTCCTTAGCGATGCTCTCACCCTCTCACTCAAGTTAATTCCATTCCATCCGGTTTGATGGAGTGAACTTCGTCGTAGGCCGCCTGATCTCCAGTTCGAGCCTCAGACTTCGCTGCTGACCCTGCCTACCAATAGGTAGTTCGTCGTGTGACAACCTGCTGAGAGGCTTGCCGGTGAGTTCCCCTCCCCTTTTATCACCAGACTGACACTTACGTATCCAGTATTTTTGGGTATTCCAGGATTAATCCTACATTGAGCGCCAACAAATGCCTCTTGTCGCCTGCACATGGAGTGGCACCCTTCAAACGATTGGAGGTGAAACCGAGGGTTATTGTTCCTTTATCTTCAATTGAACGCATGCTCTTCTGACGGCATGCTTCTTCTTTGCATGCCACCTAGTATTTTTCCGTGGTTATCTCCAAGACACGCAGGCGACTTCTGCAGATATAAAAGGGCCTCATGTGCGCTGCGTGGTATCCAACCCGGTGAAACTCCTCTCCAGTAGCATCATGGTTCGCTCGGCTCTCCTCTGTTCTTTCGTGCTCTCTATTGCTTCTCTGGCCTTTGGATCTCCCTTGGAGAAACGGGCTGAGGGACTTACAGTCGAGCTCTCGACCTCGGCCAGCAGCATCTCGTCGATCCAGGACTTGAAAGTCGTTGCGACGGTGACCAACACTGGTACTGAACCAGTTAGGTTGCTGAAGTACGGCACAGTCCTCGACGACAAGCTTCCCACCAAGTCCTTCGTTGTTTCCAAGGACGGGCAGGCTGTTCCCTTCACTGGTGTCAAGGTTTCGGTTTCGCTCAGCGATGTTGACGACTCGGCGTTCGCAAACGTAGAGCCGGGTCAAAGCGTCACTGCTACTCACAGCCGTAAGTGTTCATCGCAAACCTTGTTCGTCTTCTATATTCTGATTCTTTAAATAGTTGCTGCCCTGTACGACTTTGCATCCGTCGGCACCGGCTCGTTCACCTTCAGCCCCCTCGCTGACTTTGTCAAAGTCGACGATACTGGAAGATACTTTGAGGGTGGCCAAGGATACTCTCGTGTCGCCGATGTGATCAGCAACACTTTGACGATTGAGGTCACCGCCGATGTTGCCAAACGTGAGCTTCAGCCTCTGGAGAAGAGGGCTAGGGTTACTTGCTCCAACACCTCTCGGTCTTCTTTCATTTCTGCTAGGTCGGCATTTTCCCTTTTGATCCATAGAATCTTGATCGCTGATCTTCATTCATTGTGTGATTCCTGATCGTAGCTACACCGAAGCCAAGGCCCTTGCTAGCGGTGGTGTTTCGTATATCAACAGTCGCGGTGCTAGCGATTCGTTGTACAGGGCTTACTGGGGAGCTAACCCGACCTCTCGTGTTATTTCGGTCTTGAATGGTGTTGCGAACGAGAACTCCAACTCGAGGACGTGAGTTATTTGTTTCTCCATTATGTTGACGATTGTAGGATCGTGATTCTGACGACGATGTTTAATTATTCTAGTTTGAACTGCAACGACCCTTATGGTGCCTGCAGCGGCGGTGTCATCGCCTACACCGTCATCGCTACCACCAACATCTACTACTGCAACATCTTCTTCAACGAGGTTCCTAGCACCAGCTTGTGCTCCGGAACCACCGTTGCATCAAGGAACGTTCGGGGCGGGACTACTCTGCACGAGGTGAGTCGAGTTTTGCTCGTATTTCTGCTCGTTTTTGGCTCTAAACTCTCTGCGACTAGATAACCCATGCTGTTTCCGGCACTGATGACGTTACGTATGGATGTGCTGCCGACCAAGCTCTTTCGGATTCCCGCAAGATCATCAATGCCGATAACTACAACGTCGGTCGCGTTTTATGTTCAAAGCTGTAGTTGGACGATACTGACCCCGCTTAATCTTGCAGTGCTTCACGACCCAGGTTTACCAAAACACTCGTTGCTAGATGCGTGAAGATGTATGAGACGAAATCGGGAGGGACTTGAAGAAGCAGAATTCGATTCGAAGCCGAAGGGAAGTTATGCTTCTGTGATATTCGAGAATGCATCCTGTGATATATAACTGTAATCGTACCCCCGTTTAGCACTGATATTGCTGTTTGGAGATGGAGAAGAGAGTCGAGGCTCGCCGCTGGGTTGTGTGACATGAGTCGATGGTAATCACACTGAAGCCGAGAAGGTTCAAGGGGCAAGAGAGTACCACCGCCAGTCATATGTTCAATGGGCTCCTCAAGGATTAGTGTTGATACGTGCTGTGATTTGCACGGGGCCCGGGGGCTGCGTACTTTACTGGAATGTAGCCAGTAGGGAAGACTTGATTGCGGTCAGAGATACAGACCTGAGGTACGCGGCGCACAGCGAGAATTGGGGCCCTACGGTTGATGTCACTATGTATGGATCACGGCCTGGCCCAAGGAAAAAGCCGTCAAGGTCAAGAGTAAGCGCTGAAGGCCAAGACCCCAAGCCAAGATGACTGACATTTTACTGATGCACTGGCGACTTCGGGCCTCATGTGCGCTGCATGGTACCCAACCCAGTGAACCTCTTCCTCAGTAACGCTATGGTTTGCTCGGCTCTCCTCTATTCTTTCGTGCTCTCTGTTGCTTCTCTGGCCTTTGGATCTCCCTTGGAGAAACGGGCTGAGGGACTTACAGTCGAGCTCTCGACCTCGGCTAGCAGCATCTCATCGATCGAGGACTTGAAAGTCATCGCGACGGTGACCAATACTGGTACTGAACCAGTCAGGTTGCTGAAGTACGGCACAGTCCTCGACGACAAGCTTCCCACCAAGTCCTTCGTTGTTTCCAAGGACGGGCAGGCTGTTCCTTTCACTGGTGTCAAGGCATTTTATTCTTCGTATCTTGCGGCGACATGATGATTACTTACTTCCTCTTATTAAAGGTTTCGGTTTCTCTCAGCGATGTTGACGATTCTGCGTTCGCAAAGGTAGAGCCGGGCCAAAGCGTCAGCGCTACTCACAACTGTAAGTGTTCATCACGAACCTTGCTAGTCTTCTGCATTCTGATTCTTGAAATAGTTGCTGCCCTGTACGACTTTGCATCCGTCGGCACCGGCTCGTTCACCATCACCTCCCTCGCCAACTTTGTCAAAGTCGGCGATACTGGAAGATACTTTGAGGGCGGCCGAGGATACTCTCGCGTCGCTGATGTGACCAGCAACACTTTGACGATTGAGATCACCGCCGATGTTGCTAAACGTGAGCTTCAGCCTTTGGAGAAGAGGGCTAGAATTTCTTGCTCCAACACCTCTCGGGCTTCTTTCATTTCTTCTAGGTCGGCATTTTCCCTTTTGATCCATGGAATCGTGATCACTGATCTTCATTTGCGTGGTTCCTGATCGCAGCTACACCGAAGCCAAGGCGCTTGCTAGCGGTGGTGTTTCGTATATCAACAGTCGCGGTGCTAGCGATTCGTTGTACAACGCTTATTGGGGAGCTAACCCGACCTCTCGTGTTATTTCGGTCTTGAATGCTGTTGCGAACGAGAGCTCTGACTCGAGGATGTCAGTCATTTGTTTCTCCTTCACGTTGACGATTGTAGGATCATGATTCTGACGACGATGTTTAATTATTCTAGTTTGAACTGCAATGATGTTTACGGTGCCTGCACCCGCGGTGTAGTCGCCTACACCGTCATCATCACGTCCAACATTTATTACTGCGACGTTTTTTTCAGCCTGGTTCCTAGCACCAGCTTGTGCTCCGGAATGACCGTTGCATCGAGGAACGTTCGGGGCGGGACTACTCTGCATGAGGTGAGTCGAGGTTTCCTCACATTTTGCTCGTTGTTGGATCTCAACTCTCTGCAATTAGATCACCCATGCTGTTTCTGGCACTGAGGACCTTACGTACGGATGTGCTGCCGACCAAGCCCTTTTGGACCCGCTCAAGATTATCAATGCCGATAGCTACAACGTCAGTCGCGTTTTATGGCTGTAGTTGGACGATACTGACCCTGCTTAATCTTGCAGTGCTTCACGACCCAGGTTTACCAAAACACTCACTGTTAGATGCGTGAAAATGTACGAGCAGACGACATCGGAAGGGACTTGAAGAAGAAACAGAATTTGATTCGAAGACGAAGGGAACTTATGCTTCTGTGACATTCGAGAATGCGTCCTGTGATATATAACGTTAAACATGAATATGACTGTAATCATACCCCCGTTTAGCCCTGATATTGCTGTTTGGAGATGATCGATGGAGAAGAGAGTCGATGGTAATCACACTGAAGCCGAGAACGTTCAAGGGGCAAGGGTGTACCACCGCCAGCCATTTGTTCAATAGGCTCCGGGTATTCCTACGTGCTGTGATTTCTATGGGGACTGCGTATTGTTTCGAAACATAGCCAGTTAGGGAAGACTTCATTGCGGTTAGAGGTGCAGATCTGAGGTACGCGGCGGACAGTGAAAATTTGGGCTCACGGTTGTTGCTAGTGTGTATCACAGGGCGCCAGCCTCCGGAGTCCAGATTTAGACACCGTATCTTGTTTCCTTCTCCACGCTGCTCCAACTCTCGACCGATGCAACACCGTTTGATTCGACTTCGACCTTTCATCGGCGACATCGACCGCCTCTCTAATGAAGACCTGGTTATAATATTCAGATTTCTCAACCTCCACGACGACCGACCCCGGCTGGAAGCAGCTTGTCTCGTTTGCACGCGTTGGTGCAACGTCCTACGCGCCAACCCCCAGTTCTGGTCCGCCACTCGCGTTATCCTGGAGGGCGAACTCGGACGCAACACCAAGGCGGCTCAGCGATACCTTAACAACATGGTCGCAGCCCTGAAAACTTGTTATGGGCGTGCCGGAAGACGCCCGTTGACTCTGACCATCTTTGTCAAGGTCTCCAAGTCGTCTTGGCCTATCAAGCTTCTCAATAACTACCTGGTGTCAGAATCCAACTGGGCGAGACTTGAATTTCACGTCGAAAATTCGTCCGGAAAAAATCCCAAGTGGCTCGAAGACCTCTTTCAGAGGGCGATGAAGCATCACGCTGATTCCGGTCGTCCGTGTTGGCCCACGCTCCAAAACCTGGAGGTAGACGGCGCGCGTACTAGTAGGCTGACCTCGGGGGGCCGCGATGCGGCTTCTCTCGACTTCAACAAAATTTGTCCCAAGTTGCGCGACTTAAAATTCCAGGTCGTGAGATGGGAGCTTCGTGCTGAAGCCCCATTCCCGCTGGCGTCGCTCTCCCGGCTGGATTTCTCTGGGCGACTCGGAGCTACGCAAATGACACTTCCTGTGTTCTTCCATGTTCTACGATATGGCAAGAACCTCGAATATCTGGCGATGCTAGAGCTTGGAATTAACGAAGAGCAACTACCTGATACTTCGACCTACCCCCTGATCCACAACCGGCTTCGACATCTGGTAGTGGCGGATGTGTTTAACACCAGGCTGCTTCTCGACAACGTGGCGCTTCCCTCTTTGACGACCCTCGAGCTGATGAAAATGAAAGGCCGAGTCGACCTCGATGAGATACGATACCATCTATCAATTTCCCAGGTCATTCAAGAACTTTTCCAGCGTAGCCGGTGTACAGTCCTCAATCTTCGTGTCGACAAAATACTGGATAAAAAAGGAATACTCGGCCTTCTCGAAATATCGCCAGCAATCCAAACTCTGGTTCTCCGGGTTTCTCCAATCTACGACGGTATCCTCGAGGACGTAGAAGAGAGAGATCTCCTACCAAACCTCCGTACCATCTCATTCGATTTGGAAGCCAACCGGGACTACCAGGTCAAATATGCCAAGGCTTTCCAAGCATTTGTTGAGAGCCCTACTCGCTGCCAACACCTGAAGATGCATCGATTCACGTATGGTGGCAAATTTATGAAGTACTCGCATTGGTCTGGTGACCCCGTTCCAAATATGCAGCCTCCGTCTCCTCAATGGCGCGGTTCTGACCTTGCTACGACTCAAGGGAGTCTTGGAATAAATGAAGCATTCTTCACTTCAAGTTACCGGAGCCAGGTGCTGTACGCTCGTGTCGGGTCATCAAGGTGAGCTTCTTCGCCACCCCCTTTCCTCGAGAGTTCTGACTGTCGCCGTAGCTACGTTCACAAGAGGGCTCTTATTGCGTCTGAGGACTCGAATATCAGTAACAAGCCTATAGATATGGAAAAGAATATGGATATAGCTTCGTCTTTGTACGATATAACTATGTAGAACGTCGCAAATTATGATCAGCTCTTTAATGCGTACACTCTATGCTTTCAACTCTATTGCTCTGTTGCTCCCTCTGCCCATTTTTGAGACTCCCTCTTGAGGATCAATTATTCGTCGAGTTCCGCAGCCTACCTACCTACTACATACCTACACAGCAAAAGCTCTACGAGCAGTGGCACCAAATCCGACAGGGTAATGTCACAAACCAAGCAATATATCGAGTGTTCGTGGCCATGAAAACTTGTTATGGGCGTGGCGGAAGACGTCCGTTGACTTTGACAATCTTTTTCAAGGTCTCCAAGTCGTCTTGGCCTACTAAGCTTCTCAATAACTACCTGGTGTCATAGCCCAACTGGGCGAGACTTCGAAAATTCGTCCGGACAAAATCCCAAGTGGCTCGAAGACCTCTTTCACAGAAAGCACTGCACCACCTCGAGCGCCTCAGACTCGCCAAATCTGGGATTGGGCAGTTGAGTTGCCGAGGCAAACCTGAAATAAAGCGATATTCAATTGAAGTCTCGGAATACCGTACATATAGTGTTTAATCTTCTTCCTTTCATTTACTAGTGTAACGAGTCTTGGCCCTGCGATACCGAAGCACGAATCAACTCTGCCTTTTCCTCTGACCGTGGCTTGAAGAGACATCTAAAAGGTTTAGCCATCCTGTCAGAATAGCAGAAGATCAGACTTGTACAACTTGGAAGAAAGAGGGCTAAATTGAACTCACGCGACAAGAGCAGCGTCGTACTCATGAGTCAACTCAACTGTCCTTTCCACCTCTTCTCCTGAAGGAAGAGTCACCTTAGTCTTGGCTTTCTCGATATCGAACGTGGCGATGAGGGATGCTATCGACAGCCACAGAGACTCGAGGGCCATGAACCTTCCTGGACAAATTCTGCGGCCAAATCCAAAGCATGCATGCCCAGGGTCGCGAGCACGGGAATAGTCGATTTTTCCCGTTTCAGGATTTATGAATCGGTCGGGGTTGAATTCGAAAGGGTCAGTGTAGACATTTTCGTCGTGAAGCATGGCCCTAAGACGCAGATCCATAACGATTGAGTGATCCAGGAATTTCAGAAAGCCCAAGTAAATGCTGGCAGGCCTTCACTCACCATTGGTTTGCGATAACTATTGTGCCTGCGGGGATATGGTAGCCTTTGTACTCGTCATCCGTGGAGAGAGCGTGCGGGACCCCTGGACAAAAACACGGATATGTCAATGAGGTTCTGTCCGAGCATAATAATGACCCACCAAACGGAGTGACTTCCCTCCAGCGAAGCGCCTCCTTCATGATGGCTGTTATGTAGGGAAGCGATGGCTCGTCATCGAGATCAGGGAGATGTCCAGGTTTCACAACGCTGTCAAGCTGCACTTGTGCCTTCTTCAGGACCTCGGGGTGCTCCAGAAGACCCAAAATGCAGGTCGCCATTGTTGAGACAGTCTGTGTACTACCCCGTTACAAAGAAAAGCTGTTGAAGGTTTCAAAAGTGTTCTCACCGTGTCAGATCCACCTAGACACCGGTATAATTGTGGTCAATGGATCGGCATCGTATTCGAGAACCTGAAAGTTTACCTGCATACAAAGCACCTAGGGTGTTCCTAAGTACATCTTCCGTAAACGCATCGTCCTTTTCACCGGCCTCGATTTTCTCCAAGTTTGTCCGTAAAATAGAAACAGTGGGATTCCCAGATTCCTACGAAAAGGCGATGTAAGTGTTGCTAACTCCCGAAGTCAGAAGAGATAAATAAATTCTACCCACAATTCGTCTTTTTGCATCTGCGTAAGGAACATTGACCATCGCTCTAGTCATTTTATACCACTCGTGAGCCTTCCGCTTGAAGGACGCGCCAGGAAACCAGGCCGGAACATATTTCAAAATGGGAATAGTTTCGACAAGAAACCTTCCAGGAACTCCAGCAATGATTACCCCCTGAACTGCGGCCTCAGCGAGCTGTACATAAGGATCGTTCTCCTGTTGTATTTGGATGCCATACGCAATAGACATAATTATCTCTGCTGCAAGCCTGTATGCCGTGAGAAGGAGATGGTGTCAGCTTAAAACCAAACTCACCGACTGAGATGAGGGATCAAGTTCATATCATCTCGATCATCCAAGAGACGCTTTAAGAGTTTCCTCGTTGCCTGGGCTAGGTGAGGTCTGTATTGCTTGATAGCCGTCGCTTGCATAGATTGGTGGACCAGTCGTCGATGCTTGCGCCTACCAGGGTATCAGGTCATAAATTTCTTGAAGACGGCATATCTACGTACCAAAAATCGCCTGGTTGGTAACCGGATGGAATGTCAATTCAGTGAGCTTAACGGAATGAGAATGCATTCACCATAGCCCTTAAACCCAAAACTGAAGTCCCAGCCCATGAGTTCCGTGATCATGACCATGCGTGGCCTACAATGTAAAAGATTGTTAGTTTCTCAGGACTGACATTGTCCAGCGTTGAATCATCTCCACCTGCTAGAATACAACGAGGACCTCGTTTCTAGAAGGTCTGCGGCAACCTCGTATTTGTCCAATACGATGATATTAGTCCCCCCTGCCTGTAAATGGAGAATATCGGTGTCTGTTGAAGAGTCAGTAGTGAGTAAAATGGCATGCCAGGAGGCGACATCGCTGACTGAGCTCAGTTGACCATTCATGGTACTTTATCCATTGGAGTTCAGAAGGTATTTGGAACATGTTTCCAACCAACGGCAGCCCTTTCGGACCAGGAGGGAATGGCAGAGAAGGCTTTCGACGCCTATGAATCGTGTAGAGTAGCACTGCAGCAGCGAGAACCGCGGCAAAGGAATCGATGAATGTTCCCATTGAGCAGACTGGATATTCTTGGCGAGAACGGGAGGGTTTGTCTCTTCACAGTTGAGCATAGTCAGACCTCTTTTAAACGAATCAGGAAGCTTGGCCAATACACTTCGAACTTTACTTGCGGAAGCCCAAAATATGCGATATGTACGATAGACCCTATAGTCGTGGATTGGAACGTGCGCCATTTGGTTCGGGCGCGGAGGCAACTGCTGAAGTTTCGGTGGTTTCGGTGGCGAAAAAATAGCTTTTGCACGGTCACACACACACATACACCCACACCTAACCGGATATGACATGGCAGTGGCACAACAAGCAACTCGAACAATCACAAATGTCTTGATGGGATGGAGAAACCCCCGCCGTTCTCGGCCTTGATGTGATGGATGCTCTTCACCTGTTTCCGAGGCATTTGATTGGTTCCCTTGAGCCATTGCCTTTGCAGTAAGTCCCGCCACTCGACCCAGCATGTCTTCCCCATGTGCACCGTACTTCCGCTCTGCACGTCGCCATCATTTGCCGTTTGAACCGACCACCCAAAGCGTCCGGCGGGGTGTCATGAAGCCATTTTCTCCCTCTTACTTGCGTGGCTGCCCGAAGATTAAGTCATAATTCGGGCCAAAATTGAGCTTACCCCGCGGCTCTGTTTCCCTCTAGATCTGACCTCAAGAGCAGCAAGCAAGACGATCCCCTGAGCCGACCTCAGAGCGGCAATCAAAGCAAAACAAAGATCAGCCTACACGCCTTTCCGCTTCATACAACCTTCCAGAAACAATGGCAACAGAATATCCTCGGTACACCACTGTTCAGAACTACTCTGTCTTTTCCGAACTATCCTTCGCTGAAGCTTTCGAAGGCGTAGGGATTCGCCACTGTGTCGTTGGAGATTTAGTCGCCTGGCTGCTCGGCAGCGACGTCGTACTCTTTGACACCTTCGTTCTTATTGCAGATGAACAGCTCGATGCCGCGCGCAATGTGATACTCTCCAACGGCTTTCGCGAGGTCCTTGAGCCGGACCCATACTTCTGCAAGCCTTCTGCAAAGAAGAATCCCGATGGTTGGCCTGGATATCGTTTTGCAGAACCCCACCGTGCACTGGATGACTATGTCGGCATTAAACTTGTTCCTGCAAGCTTCTGGAAGTTCGATCTCGGGCAAGAAGCATTGTGTTCCAACACTGTCTTATTTCCTGGACGGTGGTTTCGCTTTCCTGTTCCACTCTATTACGTTCGTGGTAGGCTCCATATTCACTTTCATCTGGATTACCTGAGGCGCTCATCCTGCTCTATGCTCAAGTCCTAATCAGTCTCCTCCTTGAGCGTTTTGGCCCACCTTCTGCCGAGGACGAAAACTCCAAGCTTATTGCCTACATCAAGCTCAACTATGGCTATCTCATGACCCACATCCCCGGCGACCTCATTTCCCAACTTTCTCCTGAAGACCAACTGTTTGTCAAGTTCTTCATCATCTCTCCCAATCCTACGCGGAAGAAACTCTACGCCCAATGGGACCAGGTTCGACAGGGGACCGTCACCAAAGAGGAAGCAGAACGATATATTGAGATGGATGTTCATATGAGGTTGAAGAGGAAACGTGCTCTTGAGCGTAGGGAACTTGATGAAGAAATGCAATAGTTCGTTCAAAAAACAGTCGAATTAAATATATCCGATTCATATACGTCCAACTCGATGTACAGATCGGGGCAGGGGCGATATCAAATAGTTATGCCTCCAACTCCACTGTCTTTTCAAGAAAATGTAACTCTCCTTCTGAGACTCAACGTTCTCTTCCCATGGCGTCCCGATTCCCCAATCAAAGTTGATTAGATCAAGTATGTAGGTTGGTAGGCTGGAGAACTCGACGAATAGTTGATTCTCAGGGGAAGCGTGTAGATGATATCCTCCGTCTGTATTTGGGAGAGGAGGTAGCCGTGGGTCGGCTTGAAGTGTGTGGGGACTGGGGTTTTCGTCTTCGGTGCCAGTGAAGGGTGAGCCGGATCGCTCTACAAACAGATTGATCAGGAATGGAAATTTTAATGGACCGACTGGGAGCACCTCGTTGCTCCTATTATCCAAGACGAGGTCGATGCATGCTCACCACGAAGGTAGAAAAAGCGGGACTGGAAAACGAAATCGTCGCCCACTGGGAAATAAAAAAGTGTTGGAATTCAAAGCTTCTCTGCCGCTAAGCCCCACTCGTTCGTGGTTGCCGACCGAGATTGTCGATCGCTTGGTCCGTACTGGGTGGGGTTCGGAAGCTGCTGGTACCCCGTTTATTTGGAGGCTCTACATTCCTTGCTTCAGCAAGGCATTCCCATCCCACAATTCCTGATCTCATCTCCCAAATTCTAAGGATGTCGTTTTTGAGACTCCCTCCTGAGGACCGATCATTCATCAAGTTCCGCAGCCGCAGCCGCACCAAATCCGACAGGGTAATATCACGAACGATGAAGCGAAGCAATATATTGAGATGGATAAGTATCTTAGGAAGCTTTCCTCTGGTAAAGACAAAACACAGACTTAAGAGAACTCCAAGCCTCTATGGATGCGAGTAGTATATTACATATAGTTCATACCACTTTTACATCTTCAATCAATGACCGTGACATCCGAATAGGACTCGAATGGGAATTAGACATTCCATCTAGCATTGACACCATCCGGAGAATCACAGAATAGTATTTGACGTCCATGACGAGCCCGATACGGCTTTCCTTACTAAGATGATCACCGAGATACTGCATGGCCTTGCCGCATGCATATCGGCTTTGAGCGAAGATGGGTAGCGAAACGAGTGAAGAGTAAGGATATTGATAGTCATTCCGAATCGAAAGAGATACAAATACAACAAATTGTTTCGGATACTGAGGCACAGGTAGAGGCGATGAAACACGCAGTCTGCTAACCAAGATACATTTCCAAGATTGTCCATAGACGAGCCCCACTTCATAATGAGATAAATGAAGGGTTCAAAGGGATAGCGGGATTCCAGAAAGCTGCTTGAGGATGATATCGATGCTCGGACGAACGGTGGGGTCGGTGGTCCAACAGGCGGAAATAACACCCCAAGCTTCAGGGATGACGCCGGTGTAGTGTTGTGCTTGAGGCCACTCCTGATTTACGATGGCCCGACGTACTGCGAACGGCACCCAGTGTTGATTGAAAGGGATCGACCTTTGGTATCCTTGACCATCCAGGATCTAAGTACCATTTCGAATCAGCAAAACGTACGAACCATGAGATCTGACGATGATCTACCTGAAGTGCGGTCATAGAGAAGGCGTAGATGTCCGTGGCCTTCGTTACGAACATTGATACAGCGTCCATGTGAGGGATGATCAGCTCCGGAGCTGTGAAGCGGTAGCAGGGGAGGATCAACGTCGTCAACCCCGTGTGTTCGTTGGTCTCGTAGCGCCCGAGGCCGAAGTCGATTATCTTCACAACGCCGTCTTCCGTAACGCGGAAATTATCCTGATAGGAGGTCAGAAACGGATAGAGATGACTGGTGAAGGGGGCGGCGTACTGGCTTGAGGTCCCCGTGCACGAGGCCCAGCGAATGCATGTACAGCAGACCGTTGCCCAGCTGCTGCACCTGAACGGAATGAGCCTTCAATTTCACCTCCAAAACGCCGATAACTCACGATACTGAGTCTTAATCCAAAGTCCTTTCCTTCGGTGTACTCGAGAGAGTCGTACTTAACAAAGTCGACCACGATCGAAGGAATGCCAACGATAGCTTCTCTGATTTGGGCGGGGTCGGGGAATAAGACGCCATAGAACCGATTGATGTTCGGGCAGAGGCCAGGAGGGTCGTGCAACGCTACAAGGATCTTGACCTCTCGATAGGTGCGCTAAGACGTCGTCAGTTCGCTCCAGCAGAGGCAGAGAAGCAAGATTGCTCACCTGCGACACCTTCTGAATAGTCGTGCCGTTGATCTGGCGGTAGGTCTTCAAAACGACGAGTCTTGACTTTCCCTGGTCTTGGATTGTGCCATAAGAGATGACACTGTACGGCCTGCCAGGACGGTCTGTTCGATCCAGTCGGAAGGGGACCTTGAGGGCCTGCAACGACAAATGGTGTCAAGAAAGAGTGATAAATGGATAAAACTGGACTCACATTGTCCCCATAGAGATTGTTGAGCATCGCAAGAGTATACTCAGGGTTTTCCATCTTCTTTGAGCACAATTAGGGTCGAACAATCACTGAAAACGCCTGGATTCTCGACAACCCTTTGTACTCAACCAGTGCAGGAGCACATACATACATGTGACCAGCATGCGATGAAGATGTGAACACGATGCTCGGAGTCTTTCTCGTATTCTCTTTTAGCTTCAAGAACGAGCTTCTTCAACACATCATTATTCCTAGCGACAACGCTATTGGAGGAAAAGAAAAGTAGAGTTCAGTTATTGTTGTCTCGTGTGTGAGACGACCCGACAAGATCGGCGACAAGAAACAGCCTGGACTGACCTGATTTTTAGCGAGGCACCGTGTCCGTAATCCGGATAGCGTTTGGTACGAGTAATCTACAGAATAGCGTCAGAGATGACATCCACAAAGGGATGAATTGATGGAGATCCGGGAATGCTTACTCTGAGCCAGTGCCCACGGTAATAGATTGTGTGTGTAGTATCTGTAAGGGTTGTCAATATGCTTTGCCCATTTGCGCGAAATGCTATGCACAACTCACCGACACTGGGCATAAACTGCACCTTCCGCCTCCTTCGGCCGTGGACCAATCCGCCATCGTCCTCCTCTTCCTCCTCCTCAATGTCGCCAGAGCTGGACTGGTTGATGCTATTTCGGCCGACAGAGCGAGTTGTGCGGACATGTGACCACCACACAGACATGTGACCAGCATCTAGTTGTACGCACACGCAAATATCGTCCAGCGTTCAGCGACCGATTCGGGGGTTTTGTCCAGTCAAACCCAGAGATCCAACCCAGAGATGCACCACGGTGCGCGGGTGTGTAGCCACAGCCACCCACAAGCAAGCCTCGCCCGCAAGCCGTGCATCGTGCATCGTGCAACGAAGTTGACTGACCAGCTTTGCAAAACTAATGAAACTGGTAACCCTAGCGGGAGGACATGTCAGTGTCCCAAAGTCCAGCCGTCCAGCGCAAAGATCGGACTCCTTCCCCTTCCCCCCCTCCGTGCTGCTATCAAAAATATAATATCATTAGAGAGAGAAGGATGATAGTGCCTAGTGCTCACCCTTTAGACCTGCATAGCCAGGGTATGTGAGGAAATGAGGTCGTTCAATGGAGGAGCTCGATCATCGATCGAGGATGAGGAGGGAGGAGGATGGAGGGAATGAAAAGGATAGATGAAGGATAGCTTATGTGAGGTTGGCGCCGCATTGCGGGGCGAACGATCTGGCTGCGGGTGAAGACTGGAGCCATTGAGCAAAGGTGAGCAGTGTAGCCAAACTGCATCAGCATGAGGTCGCATCGACCATGCTTGAAAGGAGAACGAAGCGATTTATACCAAGCGGTCTCTCCCCCGTCAAGAAGTGTCGAAGAGCCAGAATGTAGTCGCTAGCGAATGAGGGGTGTTGAAGGTGGGAGGAGAGTGGTAACAGGGACAGGATCACTGAAGGCAAGAAGGACCGCAACGACACGCAGGAATTGTCCAAGAATTGTCAGTCTGACGGGGGGGGGGCTATGAAAGGACGAACTGGGCACTGAAAGGACGAACTGGGCACTGGAAGAACGGACTGGGCACTGAAAGGACGGACTGGGCACTGAAAGGACGAACTACCGCAGGATTGACGGGAAATCCGTATAGAAGCAGACAGAAGCTCAGTACCGCGAGAAGAGAAGCGGGAGAGACATAACAGGCATTGATGGCCCGAAATCCGTACGAAGCTCAGCGCCGCTCAGTGAGGCAGGCTAGACCGGTAACCGATCGGTCACGTTATGAAGCCTTTGAGAGGCTGTCGATAGACCGACCTAGACCGGTAACCGGTCGGTCACGCTATGAAGCCTCTGGGAGGCTGTCGATAGACCGGTAACCGGTCGGTCACGCTATGAAGCCTCTGGGAGGCTGTCGATAGACCGACCGGTACAGCTGGGTTTGAAAATGGGGGGTAAGCTGCCGAACGACCAATTAGGAAGGCTAAAAACGGGCCGCCAGCGGCACGCTCATGCGTAGATTAGTTTCAGTGTAGCGTAGCGTACGGGACGACGAATCGTATGACAAGTTAGCTCTCCCCTTGAAGCGATCAGGTGATGCGCGCAGTTTGCGCTTGTGTACGCGCCCGCTCCCCAAGCGCCTGCGCGCCTGATTCCTCCCTTCTGCTTTCGTTCCCCCACCTCGAACGACAGCATACACTCGCTCAGCCCGAGCGATCTTTCTTTCTTTTTGCCCGAGCATTACTCTCCCTAGTCGCCCTCATCTCCCTACCTCTCCAGGATGTCCGCCAAATCGAAGACGCATACAGACGCCGCTAGGGTAACCGAGATATCGGCCATGAGCCGGTACGAGAAAAAGGCCGAGAATGTCGCGATCCGAGCCAGGAACGGTGTCAAACGCATCCTTCGGAAGCTAAAAGCGAATGGCGCTAAAGACCTCTCCCAGTTCATCGAGGATCTCGAGCCCAAGGTCAACGAGGACTCGGACCTAGAATCTCTCATCTCCATCTCGGATGAGGCAGATGACGTCCCACTCCCTCCTGATGCCCCCGGCTCCACTGTCGACTTCAAACGCATGCTTGGCGACCTCACCTCGGCCATCAAGTCCGGCCTCAAAAGGCCCACCTCCCCTTCCAGGGAGCTGGAGTCCACTCTAGCCAAAAAACTCAGAGTCGAATGTCGACCTGAGCTGGATCTGGACACCTCTCAGGTCCTCGACCCTTCCGTCGCTAGGGAGGTCGACATGCTGGATCACGCCGGCCTGTACTGTCAACTCGGCCTCTTCACCAGGGAAGGCATGGAATTCGTCAGCTTCCACGCCAACTCGATCAAGACGGTAAGAGCGACGATTGATGTCGACGGGAAGGCCACCACCATCAGAGTAATCGACGCCGACCACAAAAGGATCCCGAAGGAGCATACTCTCTCCCAAAGAGATTGGTACGGCGCCACCGGTTCTCACGTCCTCTGGGCTCAGAACGTCAAGAAAGACGACAGATGGGCCAGGTGGCTTGTCACCCACTACGAGTGGTGTATGAACATTTTCGCCGCCCAGGGATCCGACTACGACTTCACCTGCGTTCTCCTGGTCGACATTCTCATGAGAAAAAAGTATTTCGTTCAGCCCTTCATGTTCAAGCCCGGTATGCACAAGGACCTCCTCAACGAGGTACGTCAAGACTACAGGATGGCGTACGACAAAGCGGCCTTTGTCCTCGCCAAGCTCGGTATCGTACCCGACTCCAAATCTTCCCTCCCTCTTTCTTTCCCCTCCCAATCGTTTCCTTCCCACATCCCCTTTCAATCCTCCCACTATCCCCAGCCCTTTCCCGCTTATCCCGCCTATCAACACCAGACCCCCCATCAATCCTTTCCTTCCCAACCCCAACATTTTCARTACCAGCACCCCCAAYCTTCCTCCCAGTCCTTTCCTCCCCCCCCTCCCCCCTCGTCCCGCCGCTCTCAACAGAACCGCCCTCAATCCAACCAGAGGGGTCCGAGAGGACCTTCCTGCTGCTTTATATGCGGCGGGAGCGACCACAAGGCGCACACGTGTACCGCTACCACAAAAATCGACGGCTCCCCTCTCTACAGCCGTCTCTTGAACGGAATTCTCTGCACGATCCACGGCAACAACCCGATCTGCACGAGATGGAACGTCAGCGGAACCATGGGCGCAGGCTGCCACGCTCACAATAGGGCCGAGCACATGTGCTCCCTCTGCGGCGCAGAGCACTTCGCCTCCGTCTGCCCTTCCCGCCAGCAGCGTCAGGCTTGACGCGCCCTGTTCTCCCATTACAGGAGAACTCCTCCCCCCCCCTCTCCCCGATCCCCTCTCCTCCACTAATTCCGACATCCTCAACCGTATTTGTACTCCTTACGTTGCCGACGCTTTCAACTCCCTCTTCGACAAATTCCCAACCCTTCGTGAAGAATTCCCCCATCTTACCCAAAAACTACGAGAAGGCTTCCCGATGGGCGTCTTCCCTGAACTCACAGAAACAGTCATATTCCCAAACAACAAATCGATAAACCAGCACATGGATTTCGTAGACCAATACTTCAAGGAGGAGGTCGAGTCGGGCAGAATGAGCGGTCCCTACTCGAAGGAAGAACTCGAAGGCATCCTAGGAGGCCCCTTTCAATGCTCACCTATCGCCATCGACGAAAAGGAAGTAGAAGGTTCCTTCGAGAAGAAACTTCGACTATGCATCAACCTCTCAAAGTCCTCGAAGTCTCAACCCTCCACCAACTCTTACTCGGACAAGGAGGATTTCCCCACAAAATACGACACCGCCGAATATGTCTCTGAACTAGTGAGTCCCCTCTCCTCTCGGGTCTTCCGTGCCCATCGAGACTCTTGTCTCTCGGCCACTGAGTGCCGTGCAGCTGCCGCGCTGCTTGAGCTGCCGTGCTCTCCGGGTTGCCGTACCCTTTCTCGTGTCAGGGCTGCCATGCCCTTCTCTACTCTGGCTGCTATGCCTCGGTCCTATGTGCCGCTCGGGCTGTCATGCCCTCTCTTCTCCCGGGTCTGTGTGCCCCTCGTCGTCCACGTCGCTTACGTGGCGTGTCTCTCCTTCAGATCTCCTCCTCTCCACCTGGCACTCAGGCCATGGTCCTCGACGTCTCGAAGTTCCACCGTCGAACTCCCATCTGCCCTGCTCACAAACGCTGGTTTGTCATGCAGGGTAGGGAAGGAGATTTTTATCTACAGCACTGTTGCCCCTTCGGCGCAGTCGCCTCGGAGAGCAACTCTGCCCCCATGCCAGGCGCCGTTCTCAGAATCTGGCGCCTTCATGGCATAGGCCCCTCCGCAAAATGGAGCGACGACGTCTCCTCCCTCCGCTATCCCTCCTCGGGCACCGGCTCTGTCTCCGACCCCTTCGTCTACGATTACGATCGCGACAGGGCGATGGAACTCACCGCCTCCACGGGCATCCCTTGGCATGAAGACAAAGGCCAGGACTTCGCGTCCTCCTTTACCTACGTCGGATTGCTTTGGGACATCGATGCCCGCCAGGTCTCCCTTCCTGAAGAGAAGCGGAAGAAGTTCCTCTATCGCGCCGAGTCCTTTCTCGTCTTTGCGAAGGAAGGAGGGAAGGTCTCGGAGGAGTGGTTGATGAAGCTGCACGGTTCCCTGTGCCACATCGCCTTCGTTCACCGTCTCGGTCGCTCTCGTCTCCCATCTCTCTCGTCCTTCATATCCCGCTTCGCCAACTACCCTCCCAATATCTCTCTGCACCCCCCTCCCTCTCTTATCTCGGACGTTGGGTGGTGGGTTCAGCAGCTGCGGACCCCGAACTTCTCCCGTTCCCTCGTCTCTCTCGGTGACCCTCTAGATCTCGGCATCAGCGTTGATGCTTCCACAGACTGGGGCATCGG
>SDEE01000509.1:0-36193 GCA_004126415.1 Candolleomyces aberdarensis | reverse complement strand
TATTAATCTAAGGGCATCGACATAGGGTTGGAACGTAAAAGGATGGGGAAAACTGTAGCACAATCAGGGGACGGGCTAAAGAGAACCGAAAAAGGAAATCGGAAAACACCGACGGGAAACAGCGATGCCGACGATGGTTCCTGCACATGCCGCGCAGCCATCTTGGCGCCTGGAAACTGCACGTATGAACCCGAGTCAAAATGCCTCGGAACAGACAGCTCTCGACTTGACCGTGTTCCAGCCTCAGAGTCCCCTTGAAGGTACTGCTGCAAGACAAAGATCCCCCTGGGTATATCAATGAAGGAAACAGCAGGAGCACCGTCGAAGTCATCCTTCAAGTACTCCAGTCCAGGTGGCATTGTCTCGGAGCTGTTTCTGCGAGATTGCGATTGGGGAGTTCGGCTTTGGCTCCTGGTCAGAGCCTGTTCTGTGCTGCACACCATCGTGTTAGGTAACATACGAGTTATGGAAGGGTGGGACGGTGGTGGATGGTGGTGCATACGAAAGAATGAGGATGGTCTGTTTAAAGGGATGGGCCATCTTTGACCGCCGCGCCAATCATCGTGCCCACCTCAAGTCGCTTATTTCCCTTTCAGGACTACAATGATGGCGGCGATCATCTGAGGAAGTTCAGTGCACCTGCTGATAATTAATATCTTTGTGCTTTGGCAAGGACGATGGACGAGGTAGTAGTATCACAACGGATAAATACAAATTCGGATGACACAAAGTGACAGTACCCATTATGGAACCTGAGTGGCAGGAATGCGTGCCTGGCTGTGCATTCAACGGTATCGAGCGTTGACATGTAATACAAAAGCAGGATAACCGTCGTAGCCATTCTTATTTACCCAAGTCGGGCAGGTTTTTACAAAGAATGTGACCTGGCTTGAACTCAATATAGTTGCATCGTGTCCACTGCGTGTCCGTCGTCCGTCATCGACCCAAACGGCTCAAAGACGGGCGCTCTACCACTCTTCCCCCCTTCTCCTCGATGGCGGCTCTAGCGAACGGCACATATTTCATCTCTTCCTCTGTAGGCGGCGGTGATCGCTTCTATCTTGGCTTCGGCAGCGGTACATCGGGAGAGAGGCTTGTCATCAACTCCGTTACTGGCTCAGACTCCCACCAGGTAGTATGAATCTATTGGAAAAGAGATGGACATCTTAACTGCCTTTTTAACAAGTGGGATGTGGAATCCTCGAGCATTGCGAACACATACACACTCAGAAATCGACGTTATGGTACCTATGCCACCGTCAACCCCCCCCCCAGATTCTCTATCCAGAGTTGTCGCAGGATCAGATCCCAGAAGCTGGTATGCTACATTAGCGGACTCTGGATATACGTAAGTACTCCCTAGATACTTTCCTCGATGAGGAGATATTCCTGATCGACGTCTTAGCATTGGAGTCGATCAGAGCGGGACTTTAGTTTGGACTCTCTATCAGTATAGAGCAGATGATAACATACCGGTATGCAAAAATGACCCTCTATACATTGCTAAATATCCACTGAAATATTCTTAGATCCTTCTTTACATCCTAGAAGGACTCCCGAGCAACTTCTGGGAGTTCAAACCCGTCCAAGCAACGCCGACCTCGAGCTCGACTTCAACATCCGGACTCCCATCAGCCTCGCCAGCTTGCCCAACGTGTAGTTGCCCGGCTAAGGAGGGCATGGATCTGGGGGACAAGATTGGTCTGGGTGTTGGCCTGGGCGTCGGTATCCCTACGCTCCTCGTGGCAATCGTTGCGCTTTTCAAAGATAGTCCACTTGCGAAGCTCGTCAAAGGCTACATCAAGCCTACATCTCATGGCGAAGAAGGATTCAGATTGATGACGAAATAGTATTTATGAGTTCTTTCGAATGAAAATGCCTGGAATTTTGTAATAATCCTCCGTAGACGTAAATAAGCGCCCGAGAATCAAAGAAATTGCTCGAAAATCTCGAGAAATACACTAATATTTTAGAAGCCGTAGCCAAGCGAAGCCAAATAATGGTCTGGCACTGCGGCTTCTTGCACGAGCTCCGAGTTTCGTTTTCAGCGACATTCACGTCATTAATCTTGAAGTTGTATTTTGGTATCCCACTAGCGGTGGAAAACTGGAGGTGGGCTCTTGTACGCAGTAGCCATGCCCATGTCCATCTTCGGAGCCTCGAGTCGAGCTCAGGATCAGAGCAGGGAAATTTGTCGTTCTCTGTACGAGCAATTGACTATTGATGGTTCCCCGGCCTAAGACTCCTCACAGCGCGCAAGGCTTGTACCATCTGTGACTGGACCTCTATTGACTTGCCGTGATCACAAAGACAGTAATCGTAAGGTTTCAGCCTCACTGGGGTGTCAGTCAAGAGCTTGATAGTATCGATGCGTATTCGTCCGAGATGAGCTACCACGACGAGGTAAAGATGAAAGAAACAGACGAGCAACGAAAGGAAAATGAATATGCTACATGAAAAGGTGTTGGTATGGTACAGTTACATCGCGGAAGACAAACTACAACGCATTCTCCCCTCGAAAAAAGGATATGTAGTGAGATGCAACAAAAGTTTTACTTGGAACGTTCAGATCCAACTATTGTGCATAATGTTCACAGCAAGAAAAGATAAGATGTATCAACATAGTCGAAAGAGGTGACATGATGAAAAATCACTCTTGAGGTAGACGCGTGTAAGCAATATCTCGAGAAGGTTTCCGCGCATGATCTGGTTGTCGCTGTTGTCGCCGAAACGCCGGACTGCTTGGGGTTCCCGATGTAGGTGTGGTAGCTGCCCAAGTGTCATCGCTTTGGGCCTCGGGATTTGCACTTCCAGAGGGAGGGATGGGAAGTCGACGCGGGGGTGGGGTTGATCCGCCTTCTTCACGATATATCGGTGGCATATCAACGATCCTTGTCCCATCTTCATGGTACATCGTGAAGGGCGGCGCGTTGCTGTCATGATGGACGACAAATATTCGTTCTGTTCTTGGGGTACTGCTGCTCTCGACTGTGGTTCTACGATTCGGGCTAAAGCTGGTATTTGAAGCCGGCGGCGGGGAGTTCGCATTGTTGTCATCCTCCATGCCAGTGAAGGGTTCAATAAGGTACTGGCTCATGGAGAAGCGACGCGAACGATGAAGGTCGACACGGGAAAGGTCTTCTATCTCTGATTGTAAGCGCTTGATCTTTTTGCTTGTGAGTAAGAACATGCTTGCAAGCCCGATGAATAGGCCCAAGAACAGTCCACCGAACCCAGACCCAACCGCAGGAGATACAGACCCGGATCTGTCACAAATACTCAGCGAACTTGAAGGAGAGCAAAAGAGAAAGTGATGTTGCTTACTTCGCAGTGGAGTTTCTAGCTAAGCAGGCCTTGTCACCAGGTCCCCCGCTATGCAGCAACCCATTAGACCACATATTCCCTGCCGAATCCGACACGCTGATGAAAAATGGTGTTGCCCATGACAAATCCACAGTCCAGTTGAGGCTTGGACCAGGCCCCGTGATGTTATACGGTGGATGCAGGGATGGCGCGATCTAAGAATAATTGAGCTTGGATCAGAGAAGCGCGCAACCGTTATAACATTACCGTGAAGGTGTAAGGTGGAGTTCCATTCTTTATGCGGAGTTCAATATCGGTGCACTGAAAGAGAGGAATGAGCTTTATGAAGGAAACAGAGCTTGAGACACATATGACCGTGAGATGGCCGCACCTCTTCAATCCAGCCGTATCTCGAAATCGGTCCGTTATCGACGA
Source organism: Candolleomyces aberdarensis (assembly GCA_004126415.1). NCBI lineage: Eukaryota > Fungi > Basidiomycota > Agaricomycetes > Agaricales > Psathyrellaceae > Candolleomyces > Candolleomyces aberdarensis. The sequence goes on along the minus strand of SDEE01000509.1, from coordinate 32,455 downwards.
TGCCTTCGACATCAAGCTGAGGAGGAAGCGTTACATTCGCGCAATTTGCGACCGTAGCTGAGGGGATTATAGTGTAGGCATCTTGACAACCTCCAGTGTTCCCTTTGCTGTCGAACTAAAAGATAATTCGGATCAGAAACGATGGAAGGTGCATGATGGAAAGGAAGTGTCTTACCATACAGATTTGATACTGGTCGAACGAAGAACATCAGATATATGTCAGAAGTTGAAAAAGATGCGAATACCAGGGTACCCGGGGGAAAGGGAACCGCCCAGTCCTTCAAGGAAACCACAGTCAGTCCAGCAGGGACGCAGACAGGAAAGAACGTACTGACAAACGAGGGACCCATCCCTGCAGGAATGACGATGGGTACAAGGAACAACCTGCGAGGTATCAACGACGATGAAAATGAGCCTAACTGGGCCGGACTGACGAGGTGTAGACCTGAAGGTAATAAGGTGGGATAGGGGTTGGACTTGGGGCGATCTGATCAGCGCGTCGGGAACGGGGAGGTCAAAGGGACGGGGTGCTTACCCTGTTGCGGCACTCCGCGACCATTCGATGCGAATAGTCTCACATTGTGCTTAAGAGAATCAGTGGTAATGTGGGTCGAGAGGCGAGGGGTGATAAATACCAGTCACTGGGACAGGAAACGATATGTGCGGGAAGGTTTGCTCCGGGACTTTCCACTCAAATAAGAAGGACAGGGCGGGATATGGCACGACCGCTTGAGCCCTTGGCAGGATGCTGGCAAGGGCGAAAAAGCAGGCCAAGGCTGGGCGCCTGCGACGGAGAGCTGGGAACATTGGCACTCTGGGTGCGGGGGGTGCCAGACGTGGGGACTGCATTTGGACTGCATTTCTGTTATAGGACCGATAGACTTTGGTCAATAGGGTCAGCTACGGAGACTATTAGTATTAATTCGATGGAGCCTGTCAGCGCCAGTGTCACGGGACTGCCGTTTATCTCCCAGCACTCCCGTTCCGCACATGACAAAAATAGTATGCCTGGCACAGTATTTCTGAGCTCCCTCTCTTTCCACCTTCTATCCAACGTAAGTTGCAGTTCTGGGGACAGGGTTGGTCTGGGTGTTGGTCTCGGCGTGGGTTTCGCAACGCTCCTCGTTGCTATCGTCCTAGCGCTTTTCAAGTTTCAAGGATGCCCCACTTTTAAACCTGGGGACAATATGAGGCGTACATCTCACCGCAAAGGAGCATTCAAACTAATCGCAAGATTACATCTGAGGGCCCTTGAATGAAGATGCTTGCCTGGCAATTTACAAACATTCTCCATCGATCTGGATAAGCGCCCGAGAATCTGGGAAATTGTTTCGAAAAATATTTCGGAAGCAATTGCCAAGCAAAGCCAAATCACGGACCTTCCGCTTCGGGTTTCTCTTGACTTGACCGTTACACTCAACGGAAATCGCCTTCCCTTCCTCTAACTTCGCCAAACATCATGGACGAGTCTCTGGAACTACCCAACGCACATGCGAGGCCATTAGCAGATAGCGTTCAAGAAGATAATGAGCAATCTTCCGACGAAGAGGACGGTGGTTTGGACTGGACGAAACTTCTGTACGAACTCCTTCGCAAAGTCCATTATTTCGACTAATCCTTACTATCTAGGCCAGCAGCCCTCCGTCCAGTAATTCCCAAAAGAGGCGAAAAGGAATATGAACCCAGGATGGCCGGCGGTTCGAATCTTCAGGTGCACGTCCTCGAACGCTCGCGTGCAGCAATGTTCGAAACCTTGAAGGCAACTCGGACAACGTCCAGGTTAGTGTGAACGACAAACTACGATGAATCACAGCTGATGATCTGCGCTGTAGCAAAGTGATCAGCTATGGAATATGGTACCCCGACTTGTCGCGTGTAGAAGCGACCGTGGCGAGGGGTATTCATTTCCCGTCCATGGGTCATTCGGCGCCTCGATCTGTGATGGATGAAGATGGAGTGGAACATCTACAGAAGAGACTGGAATTACTTCCTGAAGAAGCGATCTATCTTATTGAGCGAGGAACGATGTTCTGTTGGAAGGAATTGGGCATACGGCTGGAGGGCTTGGGTGGAGTACCCATGACGGTGCAACAGGCGTACAGCGAAATGATCGGCAAAGAAGACTTGACATTAGAGAAGTTCCAGGTGCGTCTTATTCTCAAGAAATCGTTCCCTGTTCCTTTGTTGAAACGGCAAAGTAGGTCTACTCCTACCTAAAGCGTTTGGGATACGTTGTGACTCGAACTCGGCCTCCGAGCGAGCATTACCCCATCGCGGCGCCATTCCCCCTCAACACTCCCCATACTTCCATCCTTGGCCACTTGAGGCGTTTCATAGAAGGTTTAGCAGCAAGCCTTGTCGGAGTGTTCAATAGATTCGACTGGTGGCACCCTCTCAGAATCAATAGAATCTGCCTTTCGAACAAGACATATGGTATGAGTGTCCTTCTTTGCAGTGGTGTTGCAACTCCTAACATGTCGCAGGCTCTTTGTACCGATCCATACGGTTTATTCATAGTGGCCACTCAGTCCCCCTGAATAGCAGCGGTCCACCACCACCATCGAGTCCATACCAGATCTTCTACAACCTGTATAAGCCATCAACGCCATTCAAAAAGTCGAACCCTCCGCCTCCCGACTTCCAGATAGTTGTCGTCAAGTAAGCACTTCGCCGAACTCTCCATCAACGCATGCTCACATCTCACTTACAGCGCAAGAACGACGCCTATGCCTACACTCCAAGAATTATCAGATTTATTCGGTGTCCTACCGGAACTCCCACCACCATTACCACGTCAAAAGCGCCCTGCGAATAATGCTCAAGAACAATCTAAACCGGATGAACCGGCAAAGGCCGCTTCTCCAGCCCCTTCACCCACCACCGCTGAACAGTCTTTCCTCCGTCGGCTCTTCCCTTGGGCATTCCCAACTCCTCTGCAAGCCACAAAGGAGCAAAAAGTCAACCCGTTCATGGCGCTCAAGGCAGGCAAAAAGATGATCATCATCGCCGCTGTTGATTCGGGCAATATCAGTTTCTTCAGGTTCAGTGAAGGAGCGTTTTGCGAATGGCCCATGGCCTAAAGTTTGCATGGGATCGTGCGAGGTTACTTTGGCGTGAATCTGACGATGTCTCGACTCCATCAGTCGTCATCCCTATCGCTACCTCAGGCCTCATCCTCTATCCCCTCCCGCGATGTACGAAGTTTCAAAGATCGGTAAACGATCGCCTCACTCAATGGCAAGTCTGATTTGAATAGAAGGTCGAGACGCTTAGATTAGAGATTGTTTCGTCACTGTCTTGCTGTTGGACATCAAAGTTCGGCTGTTCACTCAGAAGAACGTCGGATCGATTAAAGGATGTATAGATGTATATACCAAGTGGTCGAACATTGGAATACATGAAATGCTCTATGTACTAGTACTGGGAATAAAGCAATTGCACGTATCTTGGTACATAAATAGGTGAAAAAGCAAACGCAGAAAGGGAAAATGCAAGTACCAGGTACCAAGTAGTCGGGCATGGGAACACATTAAAAGCTCTATCTACTGAAATAAAGCAATCGCATGTGTCTTGGTACTTAAATAGATGAAAAGCGGACGCAGAAAGTGAGAAGTGTAGATACCAAGTGGTCGAGCATAGGAATACATGAAATGCGATATGTAAAGCGAATCAAGCAAGGACATGTATCTCGGTACACACATAAATAGATGAAATCGCAAACACAGAAAGGAAGAATGGCCCCGAATCCTGACCTGGGGGCGCTTACTCATTCTTGACCAAAAGCTGGTCCTCTTCCCTGATATCCTCCTCCTTCACTGCCCAGTCCATCCAGTCCCATTCCTCGCCGGATGGTCGCTTGGGATAAGGCAGAACCCTATCGATCAGTAACATATTCCCTTTGTCAGAGTACTCCTCGTCACGGAAGCGGAAGACATCTCTCTGTCGCTCCATCCACCGATGAAAAAGTCTTGTCAATGGGCGCCAAATGAGTTCCGACCCTTGTCGACAATTTTCAGGGAGCTTGTTAGGGTCCAATGCGCTGATCCAGTTATTCTTTTCCCCGCACACCTGTTTGAACGAGCCTTCGCGCCATTCATCCACGCCTCTAGTGATATACCACGCGAGGCACCAAATCATGGATTCCAAATCGTGACAGCACCTGCGCTGGACCGGATCTTTAGGAGTAGCGAGAAGCAATAACACGGCCATGAATGGCTTGGTTCCTGTTCGCTCGAATCCTTGCCTCGTAGGAGATTGTTGACCCGGAGTCATGATGGCGGCGAGATCGAAGTCATTGACGACTCCGTAAGCGCCATTATCGGTGTTTCTGACCATCAGATTCCAGTAGCTGATATCACCGTGGGCAATCCCGATTTGCCAGAGAAGGTAATGACCTACCACGTTGGGTTAGAAATAAGCGGCAATGAGATTGGAGCAGAACACTTACAGCGGATGATCTCCCACATCCTAGGGACAATATCAGTTGGCTGAACTGTATCTAAACCATGAAGCTTCTGCGCGAGCATGAAAGCCGGAACTCGAGCGCCGTCCTTGTTAATATCAAGGAGCTCGCGTATGGAACCGGTGGAGAACAGAGGGTCGCTCTTGGAGTGCTTGATGTCCGGAAGGTGATTGATAACGTCTCCAGCACGTTCCTTAAGGTAATGCTTCGCCCTCTCCTTAGCCGTTTCGACGATGTGCGCTTCATCGTCGCGGGTTTCCTCTCTCCATGAAAGTTTAAAGAAAAGGTTCTCGCTGCGCTTGAGTGTGGGTTCCTTTTTCCCGACAGCTCCTCGGGTGCGATAGGTAGAAGCGGGAGCAGGGTCAGCAGGGTCACCTGGAACAAGCGGAGTCGCAACTACAAGTCGCCGACCCTTCAATTCCCAGCCCGAACGGGCGTGATCGGGAAGGGCGTACTCGAGGTCTTTGCCATCAACCTTCCCTTGCAGAGTCCACCCAGCGTTTCCTCGCATTTGTTTCCCGAAGCGCTGGAAAAGGAGGATCATAACGACCAGAAGCGGTAGCTGAGCAAGAATATCAATGGACGCTGTTCCGATGCAGCCTTGGGCGTCGTGCCAGCGGAGGGAAAGCCGTTCATCTAAACACCGAATTGAGCTTCTCTATCTGTGGAATGGATACAGAAAGACTCACCCTCAAGAAGCATTACAATAGCATGTGTGCGGTCCCATCTTGAGCGCAATAGCTCAACACCATAGAACCCACACTGCAAGGTGGGAGTGAGATTAGGGGTAGAGGCGTATGGAACATTTCCATTGCCACCACCGGGCACGTTGCTTTCGCTGTTTCCACTCGGTGTGTTGCTTCCACCGGCCCCACTGTTTCCACTACGTCCCTTGCTCCCATTGCTTTTACTGCGTCCCTTACTCCCGCTGCTGCTACCGGACTTGTGCTTCTTTTTACCCTTTTTTTCGTGATCGTCTTCACGGGGACGCTTCTGACCACTGGTGGAAGTACTTTCGGACATGAGATCAGCATGTCGCTTCTGCTGAGCTGCCTTTCGGTCCGATTTAGCTTCCAACAAAGCTGTTTTATCTACCAAACAGCGTGAGGAAAATATAGACAGAGAGACATCTATGAAACTCACCGGGATCGAGAGCGTTCTCGACAGTGAATCCACCCGCCTGGTCAAGGAATGCAATGTGTAAATCTCTAAGTATGCGAAATGATTTCAGCTCCCAACAATGAGAGATATCGTCCCACGATGTTTTGTCGGCTGGTGAAGCTTTGTCGCGTGCCTCTCGAAGCTCTTTCACCTTGTGCCCTACGACATTGATCCAGTCATCCAGTTCAAAGTCTTGACTTTCCGGCATGAGTTTCCGAAGGTGCGCTATCCTCGGGTCGATGATGTCGGGTTTCCGTTCCGTACATTGGGGTGCATCCATCGATAGCTCAAGGCTGGAATCATCGACACCCGAGGCAGATACATCGGCGGATTTGATGATGATGGGGTCATTGACCATGAAGACGAAATCGTTGGAGGCCTCAAGCTCTCCAATGCGGGTGGCTTGGAAATTGGAGAGGATGCTATTAAGTCCAAGGACAAGGGGATGGTACCGTCCGGTCTCTGACTTGGTGCGAAAGCTGTGTCCATTTCGTAAGGATCCGTGTCCATGCCACAGAGATGATGAAACTTACGCTTTTCTAAGATTTTCCTTAAGGGTGGCGGAGCGTGTTGGATCGTTGCAGAACTTGATTGCACTTTCCAGCATGGCCGTAAAGTGACGTTCCGACCAGTCTTGTGGCGTATCTGTGTCCTGATGTGCCCCATTTTCTTCAGTTTGACGAGAAACCTTGCGGTTAGGCTCGATTTCTCGCTGGAACTGCAGCGCTAGTAACGCCTTAAGCATGGGCACGAATTCAACGATCGGGGTGTTCTGAAGGTCCTGCTCAAGGGGTTTTATAAGGGCATGTCTGTCGCTAAGCCAGGATTTAGTATACAGTCAAAAAAAGAAATCTCGAGTACGACACGCACGTTGATATAACCCCAGCCCTGGAGTCCGCCGCAGTGCCTAGCTTGAAAGGTGTCGAATTGACTGGAGGAGGGGGAGGATTGGATTTGGGAGGAGGCGTCTTCTCTCTGTCTGTCTCAGGTGGCATGGTGTTGGGACTGGAGAAAGGTTATGGTCGAGCCTCAAGATAGGTGCCCCTTAAATATTAAGTGGCCGCGTCTCTTACACGTGACCGTGCTCTTCCCACCTTCTCGACAACTTCTCGATTTGGCCTACAATGACCACGTGCGGCCGGAGGCGGGCGTCGCGGAGGTTATACAGCACCATTTTCGGTTCAACGCCGTCAGCCGGACCAGACGCTGTGATTTGATGCATTCCGAGTTTCTTTGTCCTCAACTTGAACATGTCTTTGCGTCACATTTCAGCCAGAGTTGCTCAGCAAGTGAGCTCCCCCGGCCAAAGGATGTCATGCCACCTGCTGACGCCTTCCTTCATAGATTGATGAAGAGCTGATGAGCTCCGTCGGAGCCTTCAGTATCGACCAGGTACTGATTCGACCTGGGTTTAGACAGGAATGGCACCTGATTCTTATTCGACTGACATGCACATAGTTGATGGAACTTGCTGGCCTGGCTTGTGCCAAAGTTCTAGCAACTGTCTATGCGAAGGATAGGTACCCTCGGGTGCTCGTCTGCTGTGGGCCGGGGAATCAAGGCGGCGATGGGCTGGTTGCAGCTCGACACCTAGGTTTGCTACCTCACGACTGTATTCTCACACTTCTAGTGACAATCTTCTAAGGCATGTTCGGGTACGAACCTACTGTATACATGCCTAAGGTGCGTATCATGCCAACGGTCAGACCGGTGCTTTCTGAGTCGCACTTCAGCCGGGCTCCAAAGATATTTACAAGGTTCCTTTGGCTCTTCCCTCCATACTTCCTCATCCTGATATTCCGATCTATTACAGCGACTAGAAAAGCAATGCGAGAACATGGAAATCCCGATCCTCCCCCCCTCAAACGATGTCGAGGATCTCCAAAACGCCTTGCGGTCCTCTGACGTCATTCTGGACGCCATCTTTGGTTTCTCATTCAAACCTCCCATTAGGGCTCCATTCGACAAAGTCCTCCCATTGCTCACGGAGTCGAGACTTCCTATTGTCTCTGTTGACATTCCTTCCGGATGGGATGTGGAGAAAGGGAACGATCTTGGGGTGGGACTGAAGCCTGATGTCTTGGTTAGTCTGACTGCACCTAAGGAGGGTGTGAAGGATTTCACCGGGAGACATTTCTTGGGTGGAAGATTTGTTCCCAAGTGAGTGTCCGTATTTTCCTGCAGTGACACCGAGGGCTGAACTCATGGCGTCAATGCGATATAGGAGTTTGGAGAAGAAGTTTGAGTTGAACTTGCCTCCGTACCCCGGTGCTGATCAGATCGTTGAGTTGGATTCTTGTCATAAGCAAGCTCTCCACTTGTNAGGTGGAGCGCCCTTATCTTTTCTCATTTGTAGTAGGCTACAAGTTCAAGGGTTTACTATGTTGCAGACTCGTTCGACAACAGCTGAAGTAGTTTAGCATTCGAGATGAGGTGAAAGATGATTCAAAAAATGTGTACGAGTTAGTCTCCAGGACCTACTTCAGAGGAGGGCTCATTCTATGCCATATCATGACTGCCCTGCAGCTAATTTCTGCCAAAGACATGGTGGACCTGCGAGAAAACGGATGTCGGCGTCCGACGGATATAAGGAACCCTAACCCGAGACTCAGGTTCATTCCGTCATCGAGCCGAAATACCCAGCTCTCCCTTTACTTTCCTCCACGACTGTTGGTGGTTGAACCCTCCAAACAAGATGGCAGACAAACCCCAGCCATCTTTTGCTCAATCCCTCATCGTAAGTGTTTATTCCACTCCCTCAACGTCGTATTCCGAACCTGAATGATTGACAAGGCAGGAGGCGCTGCCGGAACCTCCGTCGACCTGTTGTTCTTTCCAATAGATACAGTCAAAACACGTCTGCAGTCACCTCAGGGCTTTGTAAAAGCAGGGGGCTTTAGAGGGATATACAAGGGTCTAGGGAGTGTGGTTGTTGGGAGTTCACCTGGAGGTTTGTCACCCGACTTGTTCCTCTGGACCCTCTGGGAGTTTTTGGAGCTTACGAGGCAGACCACGTCTTCCATGCTTTGATTAGCTGCGGTGTTCTTTGGAACTTATGATACCCTGAAGAGGAACCTCCCAGTGCATGGCCCGTTGAACCATATGATTGCAGCGTCGTTTGGTGAAGTGGTATGTCGTTCCGTTTGAATGACTCGGAATTCCGCGCTTACTGACTTTGTCGGGTCGTTTCCGCCCTTTGTAGGCTGCATGTTTGGTCCGAGTGCCCACAGAAGTTATTAAAACGCGAACACAGACCTCGTCATATGGTGCAGCTGGGAAGTCGTCTTGGGGTGCGGCGAAACTTGTCTTGGCTAACCACGGTTGGGGGGGCTTTTACCGAGGGTTTGGGATCACAGTTATGCGTGAAGTACGTGTATCCAGTCTTGTTTACCATTCTGCGAACTAACTCTCTTTCTTAGATACCGTTCACTTCGATCCAGTTCCCTCTTTACGAACTTTTCAAAGTTCGGTTAGCGAGAAGGCTGGGGCACAAGACCTTACCAGCGTACGAAGCTGCTGTTTGTGGAAGCGTAGCCGGAGGCATAGCAGCTGCACTTACAACACCGCTTGACGTCCTCAAAACGCGAGTTATGCTCGACACTCGGGTGAGTGGTGCAATCGTCCGCCTTCTGGCCCGTAATTCACTGACACCTCCCTGTTCTGTGTAGAGTTCATCTCAAGGCCCAGCTCCCTCACTCGTAAACCGTTTCAAGACGATATACGTCACCGAAGGTTGGAGAGCCCTTTTCGCAGGGGTCGTTCCACGCACGCTTTGGATATCCGCTGGCGGCGCCGTGTTCTTGGGTATGTATGAGTTCACCATGAACAACCTTTTGCTGCAGTCGTGATCTGCTTCCTTGGTTATATACCATTCCCTCCAAACACTGCATCATTTACATGATTCCCCCAACACCCGGATGTACGGAGAACGGGAGAAAGTACTATATTACACGCTATTTAATACCTGACAGAACAGAACCATGTACACGACCTTTGCTGATCCTGTGTTGCTTAGAATATAAATTTCCAAGCCGTTGAACTACACACTATGAAGAAGCATCGCTTGGTTGCGGTTTACCCAACTTCAAAACTACACGTGGAAGTTTCTTCTGCTCTGGCGCAGCAGCAGGCGCAGAAGTCTCCTCCTCGTTGGAGCTCTCGCTTGAAAGTGGCTCGAATTTAATTGGAGCTTCGAGCGTGTCACCTCCCTTGCTCGGTCTTCCCTTGGCTTTCGGTTTGCTCGTGGATGTGCTTGCCTTGCCTCGAGTGGACCGTTGGGGGGACGATGCTGGCGTTGGTGTTTTAGCCGGTTTCGTCCTATCTCGCAACGTCATGGTTGGTGCAGATGGAGGAGCACGAAGGGACGAAACGACAGATGCAGCAGTACTGTCCAGAGGGGCGAGGAGGGCTAAGGAACGTTCTATCCATTGACGCGTCGATCCGGCCGCCGGCAATGACGGACGACCTCCTCTACGTTTCTTTGTAGCTTTCTCGAGCTAAATAAATGGATCCTCAGCTAGAGATATTGATTTGTATGTAAAGTGGAACACTCACTTCGATGAGATTTTCAACACTCCACCAGCTTTCGTCGGCCTTCACAGATTCGGGAAGGTCGGTGAGTCCGACGAAATGAGCCATAGAGCCGCTGATGAGGGCTCGATCGCTATAGCCGCCCTCAAGGACACTGATGATTCGTCCCCCAGCATACTTGTCGCTAAGGGCACAAGCATCGCGGGCAAATCGGTAGTAGAATGAAGCGGGGACTTTGCGGTTATGTCTTGACATGGATTCGTACTCGTGTTCACATGCATCCATACCGCAGCTATGTTGACCGTATGTGAATTATGAGGTCAAACTATGGTGAGTCGGCAACGTACCTGATGAATATCAAGACATCGTCTCCTGGTCCACCAGTAGCATCCAAAAATTCCTGGGATTTGTGGAGAATCTGTTTGTATCGCTTTTCGTAGAGCTCAGTCCAGAAGTGTTCTTCAGAGGTGTATGTCTGCAGATGGATATTCTCGATAAATTGACCGTGAGCGTTGTGTATTGAAGTAGAAGCCGCTTGAACGAGCTCTGGTTTCCCATCCTATCGAGTCCCTCGGTCAATTTGTTCCACAGCACGCTGCAACTATACTGTACCTCGCAGGGATAAGAAAGGATGTCGTGGATGGACCCATAGTAGATTAGGGCTCCAGGTCTGTCCGCGGTTGGTGGGTCAGCTTCTTGTTCGAGCTTCTGCCTGTAAGTCTCTTCGTTGATCTGCCACACTATCGACTGGGTTCCGTTACCTGTAGAGTTTCGGAATTAGAAATTGGCTCGACCACAACCTATGAGCTCACTTGCCATGATGTAGATCAATGTCAAAGATAGCGATACGGTTGATTCCATGCTTTAGATGGGCTTGGTGCGGTTGAGCGTCGTATTCGTATGGGTACCAGATACCAAATTTCAGGCTTACCGTGAGCAGCGGCTACGGCCACATTATTCACAAAGCAGAAGCCAGAGGGCGTGTCTTCACCGCAGTGATGTCCCGGGGGTCGAATGGCCACGAATGCGCGTTCAAAAGACTTGGAGAGAACCTTATCAACCGCCTCGCAGATGGTGCCTAATGCTCCTTCGATTGCATTGAGCGACTCGGGACACACTGGATGGAAAAGGCTTAGAATTCAATGGATATGAACGCGTTGCTGAGTTTTTTCGTACAGTATAGATCTCCCTGGGAGTATCCTTCGGGTATTTCAGACCCGCCTTCAGTAACCTTGTTGAAGCTTTCTTTAACCCATTTCTGCAAGGTCTCCAGATAGACGTCCCCGTCGATATCACCGTGGATAAACTTGACAGCAGGGTTCTGCAGAATGTCCACTTTGGCTTCACTTTGGATCACCGGAATCTTCAGAGACTTCGACTCGGATTCCAACGTCATTTTGTTCAAAGCTGTCGCCAAATCGCTGGGGTCGCCTGAAGTTGTGGAGCTGTCGGTTCCGCTCGCATCTGGGAGTAAGTCCTCGAGATGGCTTATCGCAGCGGCTAAGCCGATATTTACAGCCCGGAGTCGCTCTGGTCTTTCGACGATATTAGAAAGATCTTGGGAGCGAATGTAGCGGTGTTGGAGGCAAGCATTCTGCAGAAAGATAGCTGATTTCTTCAAAGCCATGTCCCCGCCAATTCGAGCAGAAGGGAAGCGGTAAGGTAAGCCTAGGTTTCTACCCCCGAAATATCAGGGATTATGCGAGTGCCCTAGTCCTGGTTGTGTTGTGAAGGAAAAGATAGGTTCAACTTGCCAACCGTGAACAGGGAATCAGGCCCCACCATTAGAACCTCACGTGTCGGGTTTAGGGCAAGGTTGATCGCGTCGCAGGGCAATACTTATCAGGACTTGGTCAGGACCGTCATGTTCCACCAATCCTCTGCTTCAGCTTCTTGTCCTCGTTATCCTCATTGACTTGCATACAGAAAGCCTCTAAGTGAAGCGCTCCATGTCACTCGGGATGGCCCGAAGTCATTGTAGGTCTCACGATGTTTCGTGGACGACCGAAAGGGGGATTGAGTTCCTCACCAACGGCACCAATCTCTCTTTGCGGATTGTTCGCCTGATTTGCATCTGAGGAAGCCGTTCTTGACAAAGACCATTGTCCTCTGAATTCCAAACAGGGCAATGACGCCTCTTATCGCGGTCATGTGAAACGGACGCGTGTGGCCAATAAGTAGGCAATTTCTAGGTGCAGTTGATCTTTACCCAAGAACACCAAGCTGTCCCTTGCTACTGCCCCGACCATGGTAAATTTGGCAAGGTCAGAATCCCCTCTCTGTACCAAATCGCATGCAGCTGACTCTGGGCTTAGTTTGACATCTTCCGACTTGATACTCGTCGAAGAAAATCTCAGCAATGCTCTAATTGTTGAATTCACTGCGATGGTCAAGGCATTGCTTGCTTTGAAGTATCTCAGACAGGCAGAACCCGAGAAAATGGGAGCTCAGTCAGGCGAACTATTGCGCGTAGAATCTTCTGAAAAGGCGAGAAAGTTTGCGGGGGAGCAGTTTGACGTTTTGCTAGAACACGCCGTCGAAATTTGCAACGATCCACAGCGCTCGGATGATTTGAAGAAGGCGCTTCAAGAAGCGTAAGTTTCTTGTCATTAACTTTGTGACATGTACTCAAAAGAGATGGGCTCGAATCAGTTTTTCCACCATTTCTAAACCTCTCCGTCATCGATGGATCATCCGCGGACTCAATAGCATCCTTTCGCAATTCCAGAAAACTTTCATTGGAGAACTCGAGAGGGTGGACTTGATAACGCAGCACCCTGACGAGTTCCACGAGAAGGATTCCACCCGCAACAGGATAACCTGGGCTGACATCACGCACTGCTGGGAGTTGGAGATCTCCAAGACGCTAGACAAGAGACACCTTGCAAGGCTCGGTGAGAGGTATGATGAAGATTTTTCCTCCGTTATTGGTGAGTCTCACAGTCATAGGTGTCTTCATGCCTCTAAAAATTTGGAAGGTGGACGTAGATTGAAGGGGGAGCGATTGGAGCATTTCTCAGTCTCCCGAATGGATGAACCCGAGCAGTGTTCGAATACCCGCAAGAGACCTTATGAAGACGATAGCGAACCCGTGTCTAGCGACTCTACGGGTGGCCCCAACAACAAGAAAAGGAAAACGGAGGAAGAAAGCTGTGAGCCCAACCTTCCCTCGGAAGTGCAATGCGGACTCTACGGTCTCGAACTGCTTCGCTCCGCATGGGACCGAACCCATAGCATGGCGATCCTTCTCAGAGGTATGCGTCTCGACGTACTCAGATTGTGGAAAGCTCACTCGAATCGTCTCTAGACAATCAACTCTCCATACGATGGCATGACTGCGAGGGCTGCATTGCAACTTCAAACATTGACGTGGTTGCCCAATTGCCGCTTCTCGTTACCATGATTTTACTCTTTCAACGGCTTGAAAATCGAATGCGGGGGCAAGCCGGCTGGACTTCGCAAGCTGTCGTCGATGGCGTCGAGGTCAGGTACAGCATTCCTGCAGATGCTCTTTCCGGCCGAGGACTAACAGGGCGGTGGCTGATTGCGACAACGCCTCTGGTTCACGGCCCTTCCCTTCCCAGTGGCCTTACGAACGGCGGAGACGTCGAATACACAGAAGCCACTCTCAAACCCAGCGAAGATCTATTCTTCAAGCTCTCTTGGAGGGAAGAGGTTCGACTCGACGAAACACACATAATTCGAATGGCCAAAGGAAGGGCCAAATACTACTTCGGGGAACATGCTGGAGACGTTCTCAATCACCTTCCGGCCATCAGACACTCTGAAAGCGACCCTCGGCTTTCCACCGGTCTCATACGTGAATTCCTTGGGATCAGCGAGAACGGTGCTCGAGTACCTTCTTTCATGCTCTCGCAGAAGCTTCACATTGTGGCCAGGATGTGGGAGATCATACGCTGTAAGTATTTCACTCAAACCTCACCGCCATTCATTTCATCTCTTACCCGATGCTTCAGGTCATTATTTTCTCTGGCACTTAGGTATCGCTCACCGTGACATCAGCTACGGGGATCTCATGGTCAGAAGCACCAATAATGGCGCCTACGGAGTTGTCAACGATTTCGATCTCGCCGCCATCATGACTCCGGGTCAAAAATATCCTACAAGGCAAGGATTCGAGCGAACAGGAACAAAGGCGTTCATGGCTTTGGTATTGCTCTTAGCTGACGCTGATGAACGAATCCAACACCGGTGCTCTCACGATTTAGAGTCTGTGATTTGGTGCCTCGTGTGGTATGTCACCAAAGGTGTGGCCGGCTGGCACGAAGGCTCGTTCAACCAGGTAGGTCTGGTGAAGACCGGATGGGTAGATCACATCAAGCCTGCAGTATTACCTGCACGTTCTCGATTGGGTTCGGAACACCTTTGGCGTCCGTTGGCAAACCTTGTTGATGACTGGAAAGGACGTCAGATACAGATCTTTTACAAGGAAACTTTGAAGTACTCCGACAACGCCAACATGGAGCTGATTGACCAAAAACTGCCTTATCCTAAGCGATCTTTGGGCGAAGAGCAGGACTGGATGGTCTGGAGAGTGAAGGAGGAGGATATCAGGACAGAGGATCGGTTGTTGGTTGAGACTGCATAGATGCCCGGAAGTTATGACTTGGGCGGCCCCCATTTTTCCCATTTCTACTTTCGCCTTTTTATCGATGTTTATACCTACTTTGATACCATTGCTTTGTTTGCAGTACGTAGAGGATCATGTGTATTCCGATGTCGGTGTTCGCCCACTGGGTACACGCATTGGTTCTTCAACAATAGTATGGTTCTGATTTCAGATAATGGTCCATGCTCAACACAGTGAAACACTCGTGGCGAATGAACCTCTAGTCAAAACGGTATTTCTTTGCTCCTCTATTAATGGTATACTCTGACTTGGCACGTTGCACAATATGGCCGTGCATTGAACGAATATTCCATGTCCGCTACCATGGCGTTGCGGAAGGGGGTCAATGGCTTGCTCCGCTCGCGGCAATCAGTGTCACCAACGTCGGCGGCCGGTGCTATTTCACAGATCATTCTCGTTGTTTCTTGCCCACCACCAAACACCCATACAGCACTCACAATTTTCTGACTACGATGGCATTCAACACCACTCGCACCATAGACAAACCCCCAAAACCCGGAAACCTGCTGACTTTGACATCTGACAGGCAAAGCGACAGCTCAATGCCACCAGGACTGGAGCTCTTGGAAGACGGTGCTCCTGCCATTTCAATCCAAATGCCAAGGCATCTTTTCCTCCTAGATTACGAGCGACGACGCTTTGAGTCCGAACCACGCGTACGGTCCCTGACACGAGTTGGGTCACGGTCAAGTTCTTTCGAAGCGCGGCTGCATCAAGGTTCGGAATTTGCTGTGATGGAACTGGGTAATCACACGTTCTCGTGGGGGGATCTAACTCGCTGGAGCGAATTACAGCCAATCGGCGCGATCCAGCAGACCCAATTAAATCAG
The DNA here is from genome assembly GCA_004126415.1 of Candolleomyces aberdarensis. Taxonomy (NCBI): domain Eukaryota; kingdom Fungi; phylum Basidiomycota; class Agaricomycetes; order Agaricales; family Psathyrellaceae; genus Candolleomyces; species Candolleomyces aberdarensis. The sequence goes on along the minus strand of SDEE01000509.1, from coordinate 16,821 downwards.
CTATATTACGAATTCCCGGTCTTGAACAGTCTTGGGTCGTTAAACCGCTGTGCCGACTCTGGAGACCTCAAACGGAAGGCGAACGACGCCGAGGACTGTGCAAGGCCTACGAAGAAGGTCAAATCCGAGGACGACGGTTGTACAGCTGGTTCCCATTCTCAGACTGTATCACAAGGTGCTCCTACTCCTAATCAGCTTCAGCCTCTGATGCTTTGGCCGAGACAACAATCTACCTCAACGCAAGGATTCCAGCGAACAGGAACAAAGGTGTTCATGGCCTTGGCGCCGCTCCTCGCTGCTCGAAAAGATCCGGTCCATCGTAGGTGCTGTCACGATTTGGAGTCCATAATTTGGTGCCTCGCGTGGTATGTCACTCAGGGTGAGACTGGTGCCAGCTGGCAGGAAGGATCGTACAATGATGTGGGGCTTGTAAAGGGTGGATGGATAGATAATATTAGACCTAAAGTGCTTCCTGCATGTTATCGAGCGGGTACAGAGCAACTTTGGACCCCGTTGGCGATAACTGCCTATAACTGGAAAGGACGTCAGATACAGGTCTTCACCCACGAAACCTTACAGTACTCTGAAAAAGCCAACATGGAGTTGATCGACAGCCAACTGCCTTGTCCTAAACGACCCATTGGCGAGGAATGGGACTGGATGGCTCTCAAAGTTAAGGAAGGGGATATCAGGGAAGAGGATCGGGCACCAAGTGGGCGAGTACCGACTTTGGAATACACATAGCCCTCCATGTACTGCAAACAAAGCAATTTCATTGACATTGGTACATACATAGATGAGAAAGCGAAAGCTGAAATGAGAGAAATGGGGGCGGCCTGAGTCCCGACTGCTGGCATCTACTACGCAGTCTTGACCAGCACGTACATCGGTTCTTCAACAATATGGTTCTGAGTTCAGACAAAGGTCCATGCCTAACACAGTAGAAGACTGGTGGGGAATCAACCTCTAATCAAAAGGGTATCTCTCTGTTCTTCTAATGGATGCTCTGATTTGGCATGGTACACAATATGGCCGTGAACCTTCCAAGTCCGCTCCTATTGCCTTCCGGAAAGGGAAATCAATGGTGTTTGCTTGTGGTTGTGTGCCGATCGCGGCGATCAGTGCCAGCCGGTACTATTTAATATTTAACAGACCATCCTCATTTGTTTCTTGCCCACCACCAACCCACCTATCCATCATTCACAACTTTCTGACTACGATGACATGCAACACCTCTCGGACCATATATGAGCACCCGAAATCCGGAAGCCTGCTGACTGGGGTATCTGACAGACAGAGCAACAGGTCAATGCCACCAGGACTGGAGCTCTTGGAAGGCGGTATCGACGATGCTCCTGCCGTTTTCATCCAAGTGCCGAGGGGTATCTTCCTCCTGGATTGTGAGCGACGAGGTCTTGAGCCTGGAACACGTGTACGGTCCCTGACTCGAGTTGGGTCACGGTCAAATTCTTTCGAAGCGCCGCTGCATCAAGGAGAACTTGCTGAGATGGAATTGGGCTTCTCGTGGGGGGATCTAACCTGCTGGGGTGGATTACAGGCGATTGGCGCGATACAGAAGGCCCAGTTGAACCAACTGTATTACGAATTCCGAGTCTTGAACCGTCTTGGGTCGTTGGATTGCTCTGCCGAAGTGCCGCTCTCTGGAGACCTCAAACGGAAGGCGAACGACACCGACTCCGCAAGACCTACAAAGAAACTCAAATCCCCGGACGACGATTGTACGACCGATTCTCAGACTGTATTGCAGGGTGCTCCTTATCAGCTTGAGCCTCTGATGCTTTGGCTGAGCCAACAATCTACCTCAACGCAAGGATTACAGCGCCCAGGAACAAAGGCGTTCATGGCCGTGCGGTCGCTCCTCGCTACTCGTGAATATCTGGTCCAACGCAGGTGCTGTCACGATATGGAGTCAATTCTATGGTGCCTCGTGTGGTATGTCACACAAGGGGAGGCCGCCTGGAGCGAAGGCTCGTTCTACCAAGTGGCTGGGGAAAAGTGTAACTGGATATATACATTGACCCCTCACGACCTCCCAGAAGGAATCCGACCAGGTTCAAATCCCATTTGGGACCTGTTGCCTGACACCATTTATCGATGGGCGGGTCTTCAGGCGGAGGTATTGAGTCTGAGGACCAAGCCTTACTCTGATAAAGCCAACATGGAGTTGATCAACCGCGGGCTGCCTCGTCCTAAGCAACCCTCTGGAGAGGAATGCAACAAGAAGGCGAAGGAAGAACGGATCTGGGAAGAAGAAGATAGGCTGTTAGCTATTAGTGCGTAGGCAGTAGGGAGTTATGTCTCGGGCACATTTTTCCTTTTCTATCATGTTTTGCGCTTTCTCTCTGTCTGCTATATAAACATCGGTTCCGGCATTCCTCGTCTTAAATTCTTGTTGGTGCTCAATGCTCTATTCGTATCCGCTGGGTATGTACTTCATATATTTGATTCGGGAAACAAAATCTGCCCGATTCCACTCGAACCTATCTGGCAGTGAGACCTTGAGGTGACAAGTCGTAGAGGCCAGGTCATGTTTTACCACACAAACAGAATTGCCCGTCTTTCTTGCTAAACTCTGACCACTGTTATCATTGTGGTCCCGAAAGGGAAATTATGGCTTGGGGTTGGTGGAGCCAGGCCGTCGCGGCAATCGGTATGATGGACACATTTAACGGACCGTCCTCATTGTTTTTTTTCCACCACCATCCCACCTATCCATCACTTGCAGTTGTTCTACCACGATGATATCCAACACCTCCTCTCGTACCATAGATAATTTTAAGGCTCCAAGACACAGAAGACTACTGCCTTCGCGATCTAACAGGCAGAACAACTCCATTCCACCAGGACTGGAGCTCCTGGAGAATGACATCGACAGGGCTCCTATCATTCCATTCATCCAGTTACCCGGAGGTCTTTCTTTCCTGCAGAACGAGCAACGAGGCGTTATTGGATCACGGTCAACTTCGCTTTCCGAGACACTCCTGCATCAAGGAGAACTTACTACCCCTGACGGCTTGGTTGAGCCAACAATCTCCTTCAACACAAAGATTTCAGCGACCAGGAGCGATGCCGTTCTTGGCCTTGACATTGCTCCTTGCTCAGCCTGAAGTTGCGATACAACGACGGTGATTTGGAGTCTATTGTTTGGTGCCTCGCCTGGTATATCACTAAAGGAATAGCCCCCTGGAATGAAGGCCCATTAGCCTCAGTGGGTGGGGCGAAGATCCAGTGGAGGAAAGCAGCAAAAATTCAACGGTTCCCCGAGCATTACCGAAACGGCTCGAACCATATTTGGGCTCCTTTAATCATGTTTTTAATCCGTTGGGAACCTCTTCAGGAAATGGTCAATATAGATTCGAAGAAGTACTCTGATGAGGCTAACCTGAAGCTAATTAATGAGTCGCTGCCTTGGCTCAGGCAAACTCCCGGCGTCGGAATGCAGTCGGATGGACCGGAAAGTGAAGGAGAAGGATGTCAATGGCAGGGTTGAAGAGGATTGGCTGTCGCTTAAGCAGGCTGTAGGAAAGTAGGACCACGGCCCAATAGTGACTTGTCCATCTGACGGTCCGTTGATTCACTGTTGACTTGGGTTCTTCGTTTCAACCTTTGTCGACATCCGATATATTCGTACTGTTGCTTCATTTGCCATTGATAAGCGTGTTCCCTACGTGGCGGACCCACCGCCCTCCAGACTAACAAACTACGGTGAACAAGTTGAGGCTTAGGAGGGCATTCCGCACGTTTGGGGTTTAGGGCAAGGCTGATCGCGTCCAAGAGTAGTGCTTAAGACCGTCGTCACGTTCAACCAGTCATCCGCTTCATGATCAGCTTCTTGTTCTCGTTATTCTCATTGACTTGCATACAGGCAGCCTCGAGGTGAAGGACTTCAGATGATTCGAGATAGATTGAAGTCATTTGTAGGCCTCACGATGTTTCGTGGACGACTTAGAGGGGGATCGCCTTGTTCCTCACCAACGACACCAGATTCTCTCGTAGCTGCCCTCCGCTTCCTATCGGACCAACTTAATTATGCTAGTTGTATACCTGTTGGTCTCGTCACAGGCATCTCTATACTTGGCGCATCTCTACGACTGCCATTGATCCTTCTGACATTCTTTTTCGTTCGTTACAAGACTCGTGGACTCCAATTCGTACGCCCTAAGTCTACGACGGAAGTTGATGCCCAAGGGTATATCCCCAACAAGTTTGTGACCTTTTCTCCAAGCCAGCCCGACTTCACAGCGGAGCATAGGCCGTATCACAATATGTCCCGCTAATGAAATCAATGGCTTTAGCCTCCTCATGGGCTCTATGATTACGTTCGGAAGAATCGATTGCATGGATCGGACGAAGAGGCGCGCTCTAGAAGCCCAAATAAGCCACCAGAGTACATGTGTCCCAAATACGATAGAGCTGATTTTATTCTCAGCATGAGGTGATTATCATACAGATCTCCCTTCACCCTTCATCAAAAAATCTCCGGGCGACAATAGGCGTCACATAGAGTTGTATCTACTTAATCACCTGCCTCGTTTCTGCGTCGAGGTTCATTTCCCGATAGGGAGCACGTTTCGGGAACAACAGCTGACACCTTCGGCGCTTCATCTGAATGTTATATCAAGAGCAGGCTCGTGTGGCAGTGTGCCAGTCAGTGACTTAAATGCTACGCGCTACTCTGCCCCTTCCTTCTCCTCGATCGGATCCCGAATGAGCTTACAGTTTCTGTACAATGGCAGATAATGTTATCAATCCGCCCATCGAACTTTCGGACAAGGTACGTTGCTCTCACCGCAAATCGTCGTGATTGGTGCTCAATGTGCTTGTACAGGATGTACTCATTGCGTCAGTATTCCTCTTGCTCACCGACTAGGGTCCATGTTTGCCCACTCACCTTATCAAATTCCCATTACCAGCGTGATGGGATTGACTGGGAGCGGGAAATCTTCCGTAGGTCTCCTCGTATCATCCTTTCATCAACGACTCATTCGGCTGCCTTGAACTTGTCGATAGTTCATCAACCTAGCCACCCAATCGCCCAACAAACTCCAAGTCGGGCACTCGATCCAATCATGCACGGATGCCGTTGAACGCGCAGACCCGTTCGATCTGGACGGTCGTCGGATCATCTTGTTCGATACTCCAGGTTTCGACGATACGAACAAGAGTGAAACAGAAATTCTGAGGATCATCGCGTTTGAACTGGAGAAACAGTACGTGGTCATTCATACATGAGCCTCAGAGTCTCCAGTTATTCACGAATAGGAATGCCCTTCCCCAGATACCGTAAAGGCCAAACGCTCCACGGGATCATCTACGTCCACCGAATCTCGGACCTCCGTGTCGGTGGCCTCGCTAAAACCAACTTTTCCATCTTCCGCAAACTATGCGGAGACTCCTCCCTTCGGAATATCATCATAGTGACCAACATGTGGTCCCGCCTCCCCTCAGAACTTGAAGGCCATCGTCGAGTCGCCGAGCTCGCTAGCCTAGACGATTTCTTCAAACCCGCGATCGCTAAAGGTGCCATGATGATGCACCATAGGAAGGATACGGTGGATAGTGTGCATGGTATTCTGCGTCAGATCCTGAAGAACCGGCCAAGGGTGTTGTCGATTCAGGAAGAACTAGTCGACCAGCACAAGAACATTACTGAAACAGGTGCCGGGATGGCTCTCGACGAGAAGCTGACGCTACTCGCTCAAGAATACGAAAGAAAGCTGAAAGAGCAATTCGAGGCGGCAGAAGAGGCGAGGCGCGAGAGAGACGAAGAGACGAGGAAGGAGCAGCTTGAAGAAGCCGAGAGGGTTCGTCAACTGCTGGAGAAACTGGAGGAGCAGAAACGCAATCAAGCGAGGCAGTATCAGCTGCTCCAAGAGCAATTCTCTGAAGCCCAAAGGAAGCGCGAGCAAGCTATTCGTGACGCGGAAGAGAGAACACGGAGAGAGACCCAGGCAGCCGCAGCTAGGTGGCGGCAGCATGTAGACGCCGCCGAACGACGTCGAGCGTACAAGGATATCAACGAAACAGGCTCAGGAATGACTGCCGACGAGAAGCTAGCCGAGCTTGTTCATCAGTACGAACTGAAGCTCAAAGCGCAGTTTGAAGCGACGAGGCGCGAGAGGGACGAAGAGACGAGGCAGAAGCAGCTCGAGGAAGCCGAGCGAGTTCGTCAAATGCTGGAGAAATTGGAGGAGGAGAAACGTGACCAAGCGAGACAGTACCAGTCGCTCCAAGAGCAATTCGCTGAAGCCGAAAGGAAACACGAGCAAGCGGAAGAGAGAAGCCGGAACGAGCTCCAGGCCGCTGAAGTTAGATGGCGCCAGGAACTAGAGGCCGCCGAACGACGTCGAGTGCAGGAGAAGGCGGAGTTGGAGGAGAGGATAAGGGACATGGCGATACCCCTAGATTTCCCTGGCTTCAGGCATGGTTGCATCGTCTCCGGCCGTTCTTATGCCATGTTCAACAAAGGGCACAATTCTTACTACGCGACTGTTCACGAGGAGACGGAACACCGTGAGTACTTGCCACTGAAGCTCTTCTTGTAAGCTGACAAAGGAAACCCTAGTTATCATGGAATCCCGATTGAGTCAAGAATCCAGAGCTCGTCAGCAGGTGAGCCATTGGCAACGGTAACTCCACTCGGCATTCGACTCTAACACCTAAAAGTGGACATTCAAGAGCCACAGCAACCGAGGTGACGCAACGCTATGGACAATTCAATCAGCAAGCAATGGCAAGTATTTGTGCGCCCCAGATCCAGCGGGTGGGCTCAAAGCATGCGAAGCTTCATCTCCATCATTATGGCGCACGAGTAAAGTCTCCGGTCGCCAATTTCGGTGAGCTCCAAGCGTCAGGCACCTCCTCCATCTTCTGACAGCGGCTGTAATTCCAACTGGTTTCGATCTTATAGAATTCATCTTCACAATGCCTCGCCAGACTACGGAGAAAGGCTCGTCTTCGCGGTCTCTGAAGGAGATGCCGCCAGTGGAGATATGATCGATATGTTCCGTCAGTTGAACGATCAGCGTGAGGTTTGGGTCATGGAGGAGTGAGACCGATTAAGACCGCCTTTAAATTTCACTGTAGAACGACACCTGACCGGATGAGTATGTGTGTCGTAGTGGGATGGCAATAGATTCCAAGAAATGACACACCACACGTATCACGATCCTCGTCCTCGGCGACACAACGAGTAGGTCCTAAAACCTAATACTGCTTCGCGGGAGTTCTTGGAGCTGAGAGTTGATAATCCGTCAGCTGCGTGAGGGTCCAACCGCCTCTGACAGTTTCTTCGAGGATTAGTTTGGCTACCGGAGAATCGCGTGTAAGTCATGTCAATTCCAAGGGCACTCAGAGGACGGTACAGGACGATCACCGTGACAGGGATCCCTACCATTCATATTGAAGGGATGTTGACAGGATGCTCCAGCGTCGAGACCAAGAAAACACCGATATTGGTGGACTTCTATTACTTCAGTGACAGCCCGGACCGGTGACCATATCTGTGCAAACCACAACATAAACAACTCCCAAGGTACGGAGGAATCGAGTTCCACTCTGCCTAACAGCACAGCACACGACTGACAACTCTCTTTGCTCTGATAGTCTGGGCGGGATATAGATAAGACTCTTACTGTTATGGGGCGATAGCTAGGACAGGCACTGTGCAATTAGAGGTGAGAGGACCCAGCCTCTATAGTTCGTTCGATCTCGGCGTGGATGTCCTTGCTCCTCTTTGCGCTGCCTGAGCCAAAAGCAAGAGAAGATATTCAGAGGAACCAAGAAAATAATTAAGAACGACGTGTTGAAAAAGTATGTATAATCGCTTACCTTGCGACCATTGTTCCCCTGACATTTTTCAGGTATATGTCTATGATTTATCCTGAGGACTCTCTGGGATGCGATATAATCATAATGAGTGGAGAGAAACGAACTTGTGTTGTGGTGTGTTTGTTGCAGTGTTGAGTTTGTCTGCCTCACTCGTCGCTGCTCGGTGCAGACCGTGCTCGACATCGCCAATCACCATGGCGGCAGTGACCACAACGATTGCCGTCGTCGTTTTCAACAGCAAATCAGGCGTCCAACCCCGCTCCCTCACCCCGAGTAAACGATCATCTCCCCCAGCTCAATGGCCATCCTCGGGGCCTCTCAGTAAGAGCTTTCAGCTATAGATTCACCCGCTTCACGACGACTCCCAAAACTCCTTATCTACCATATGCTCCGTATTGTCAGAACAGACTTTCTCGCACGATATTTGCCCGACGCCGAGGTTCCAGAGGTTCTGTGCGATCCTTCTGCCAGAGCGAGGGGCGTGGAAAAGTGGAGGAACTTCATTAGCTATAGGTCTCGCGTATAAGTTGGGACGGCCGTTGCTAACTCCCTTCTTGCTATTCTCCATCTCCACGGTATGTCATTCACCTTCTATGAACTTCCAGAGCCAGGCTCACGATACCTGGAATCCGGTCTTGTCCTTTTTCCCCTCCTCCCAAAATCGTCATTCAACTGAAGTGTGCTGGTCGTATGCTGTCGGTCTTATCACAGGAATTTCATACTTGGCGCATTTTCCCTGTTTGCATCCGTCCTTTTGGCATTCTCTTTGGTTCGCTACAAGGCTGGTGGACTCTGATTCGTACGCAGCAAGTCTACGTCGGGAAGTGATGTGCAAGGGCACCCCCACAGCTTTGTGACCTTTGCTCCAAGCCGTGTAACTTCAAAGGAACATCTGCCAGCAGTAGTTCTAGAGAGGTAAGCGTCTATCCATTTAGGTCGTATCGCAACATGTCCCACTAATGAAATTGATGGCCTTAGCCTTCTCATGTTGGGCTCTACGCTTCCGTAAGAAAGAATCGATCGCGTGGATCGGACTGAGAGTCGCATTCAACAAGTAGAAGCCACAAACAGGCCACCAACGTACATGTCCCAAATACGATAGACATCCACCCGATTTCGATAACCGTCCATCCTTCACCCTTCAAAGCTTTATGGTCAGGAAAGCTCCAAATAAGCGTCAAATACCGTCGATTGTACTTGATTACCTGCCTCATGTGTACCTCGGGGCTCATCTAGATCTCCCGGGGGCACGCTTTGGGGACAGCAGCTGAGTAACAACACGCTTCATCCGAATGTTATGATTCAAATGCTACCCACTCCGCCGTCACTTTTTTCTCCCAAATCAGACGCCAAATAACCCTAAAGTCTCTGTAAAATGACGGACGATACCATCAAACCGGATCTCGACCTTTCGAACAAGGTATGTAGCTATCGTTGCAGCCGTCATGAATGATACTCATATAGAATATGCCGCCCATTAGCACTCGTTGACCCAGTTTCCCCCCCCCCCCCCCGCTTGCCGGCGAGACTCCGAGCGTGCTCGCTCACCTGAGATCTCGATCCCGGACCAAGAATCGCATTCAATAGATGCCGCAAATAGGCATGCATGTCCCAAATACGATACAACTGATTCTACGCGTACTAAGTATGAGAAAGCATGAGGTGATGATCGTACAGAACTCCCTTCACTGTTCACCAATAAATCTCCGAACGACAATGGGCGTCACACAGAGTTGACCTACTTAATCATTTGCCTCGTTTGTGCAGCGAGGTTCATTTCCTGGTAGGGAGCACGTTTCAGGGACAACAGGTGACACCCCCGGCGCTTCATCTGAACGTTATATCAAGAGCAGCCTCGTGCGCCAGTGCGACTTAAACGCTACCCGCTCCTGTGTCTCTCTCTTCTCCTTAATCAGACCCTAGTTAAACTTACATCTCTGTACAATGGCAGATACAACCGTGGAATCGCCTAGCTCTCCAGACAAAGTACATTGATCTCACGTCACTGTGAATCAACATGACTAATACTTAATTTGCTTTTACAGGATGTGCTCATTGCGTCAGTATCCTTCCCGCTCACCGAACAGGCTCCATGGTTGCCCACTCACCTGATCGACTTTCATTACCAGCGTCATGGGTTTGACTGGGAGCGGGAAATCTACCGTAGGTCTCCTATCATCTTCTTTCATCAGCGACTCAGGCCACCTTATACTTGTCGATAGTTCATCAACCTAGCCACCCAATCACCCAACAAACTCCAAGTCGGGCACTCGGTCCAGTCATGCACAGATGTGGTTGGACGCGCAGACCCGTTCGATCTGGCCGGTCGTCGAATTGTCTTGTTCGACACTCCAGGTTTCGACGATACGAACAAGAGTGAAACTGAAATCCTGAGGATCATCGCGTTTGAACTTGAGAAACAGTGCGTGGTCATTCATACATGAGCTTCGGAGCCGTCCGTCATTCATGAATACCAATTCCCTTCCTCCAGATATCGTAAAGGTCGAACCCTCCACGGAATCATCTACGTCTACCGGATCTCCGACCTCCGTGTCGGCGGCCTCGCCAAAACCAACTTTGGCATCTTCCGCAAGCTATGCGGAGAATCCTCCCTCCGGAACGTCGTCATAATGACCAATATGTGGTCCCGCCTTCCCACCGAAGAGGAAGGCCTTCGTCGAGCAGACGAGCTCACCAGCCTAGACGATTTCTTCAAACCCGCGATCGCCAAAGGCGCCGTGATGATGCACCATAAGAAGGATACAGTGGATAGTGCGCATGGGATTCTGCATCAAATCCTCCAGAACCACCCGATGGCGTTGTCGATCCAGACAGAACTAGTCGACCAGCAGAAGACCATCACTGAAACAGGTGCGGGGATGGCTCTCGACGACAAGCTGGCGAAACTCGTTGAACAATACGAACGAAAGCTAAAAGAGCAATTCGAGGCGGCGGAAGAGGCAAGGCGCGAGAGAGACGAAGAAACGCGTCAGGAGCAGCTCGAAGAAGCCGAGAGGATTCGTACTCTGTTGGAGAAATTGGAAGAGGAGAAACGCAACCAAACGAAACAGTACCAGTTACTCCAAGAGCAATTCGCCGAAGCTGAGAGGAAACGAGAGCAAGCTCTGCGTGAGGTGGAGGAGAGAGGCCGGAGAGAGACCCGGGAAGCTGAAGAAAGGTTGCGCAAGCACCTAGACGCCGCCGAACGACTTCGAACGCAGGAGCTGGAGGAGAGAATGAGGAACATGCCGATATCCCCTAGTCGCTCCCATCCCTCTCATAGTCTCAGGGATGGTGTCATCGTCTCTGGTCGGTCTTATGCCATGTTCAACCAGGAACACGAAACCTATTACGCGACTCTTCACCATAACGAAGAAAATCGTGAGTACTTACCGCTGAAGTTCTTAGTACATGGTCTGACGAAAGACAATTCTAGTTATCATGGAGCCCCGATTACCTCTAGGAAGAGCCCGTCAGCAGGTGAGTCGTTGTCAACGCAAGTTCCTGCTGGACGTCGTCTCACCAACTCTAAATCCCAAAAGTGGAAATTCCACGGCGAAGGCCAGTCTGGGAAGTGCTTTCGATGGTCAATTCAATCAGTCAGTAGCGGCAAGTATTTGTGCGCCACAAACCGAGGATGGGGCTGGATTCAGATAGGCCAGGGGATCAAGGCGCGCGAAACTCCAAATCCAACGATATGGTGCACTCATCGTGTTGAGGGTCATGACTCCCGATTCCGGTAAGCTATAAGCGTCAGATTTCTCCTCCTCCATCTTCTGACCACAGCTGTGATTTTAACTTTTCAATTTCTGTCTTCTAGAATTCACCTTCATAATGAGTCTGGGCCGGACAACGAAAGGGTCATTTCAGTCGACCGCGGAAGTCACAAAAGTGGGGATCTAATCAATACGTCCAACCAGCGCGGCACAAAGGGTGAGGTTTGGATAATGGAGGGATGTGATTGACCAAGATTCCACTGGTAACTACCAGGGAATGAGACCTGAGTGAATAGGTATGTGTATGTCGTGGGTAGGATGTCAATTATATGTATTCGAAGAAATGACACATCACCGTATGTATCACGTACTCTGAACGCGAGAACGCTGTAGCCTCGGCGACACAACGAGCCAACGTTTGACAGTGAGCCGGAGTCAGACTATTTTGCAGAACCCATGATTAGACGGAGATTCTTACAGCTGGCATGGACAGTCCGGCATGCGACACCGAGGCCCACTGAGCGCCCGCGCCCGCGCCAATTTCCTCGATCTCTTCAGGGCTCAGCTCGGCTCCCGTAGACCTAACCCATAAATATTGCTGTAAGTAACCGACATAGATTGACGGGGCACTCGGACCAGAACGTACCATCAGGACGATCGCAGGGCGGCTTCATGTTGTATGGTGATACCATACCTCCGGTGACCCTCATGGAGGGTTTTTGACAGGGTCCTCCAGCATTGAGATAAAGAAAAGGCGGGGTCAACATTTGGATGGCGAGTCTCAACGATACGGATAGGCATCTGTTATTCCAGTGACGGTCCGAACCTATACAAGTATATGTTCGTCTCAACCGAACGGCTGAGCGGTCGGTACCTGGAAACAGGAGAAAGGTTTCACCCATTCGTTTGTTTGATAGGGTTTGGGAGGCCGACAACGCAAAGCACAATCCAACATAAACGACTCAGAGGGTAAGGAGGAATCGAATTGAAGGCCTGAGATTGCTCCGCAGCTGCAATCTAAGAACCGCAACCTGAGCAGATGTGGTACTAGGAGCCCTTGGCTTTGTCGATATCTCCGACTTCTTCTCTGGTGAGAGGGGCTAGTCGCCGATTCCGGGTGTGAATTAGCGACCGTACACCTGAGAAAGTAAAAAGTGGATGGGGGAGAGACTCGGAGGGGAGAGAGACGTACTTGACACCGATCTTAATGAGAGGTCGATGCTAAGCAGGGACTCACTATAGAAATAGCGGAGCCAGAGTCAAACGTACCTTCTTCAAACTGTTTTCAAACGACTTACCGGGCATCCCGTGCGGAAAGCCGTACTTGGGGGTGATGTAAAGAGCTGAGCATTTTCTAAGCCCGGGCCACTCTCCCTAATGGCACGCCCTTGACGCTCTCTTCGTTCCAATAGTCTGGGAGTCAAGTGATAAGAGTTGCATAGCAGAAAGTAGAGGAGGTGATTGGGACGGGGATTTTGCAAGGTCGAGAGGTGAAAAAACAGCCTCTATGGCCTGTTCGATCTAGGCGTGAATACCGTGATTCTTGTCCACGCTGCCTGAGCCAACTGCAACGGAGGGTATCTGGAAGAAACAAGAAAAGAATCATGAAAGAAGCGTCAAGAAAGTATTTCACAACCGCTCATCTTGCGACCATCGTTCAACTGCTTATCTACGAGGGCATCTGTGGGCTCGGCGAAGCGGTGGTAGACGGGACGGGGGCTGCGACGTTATGATCGCACTGCACAGGGGTTTTTGCGGTGATCGCAGCGCACTCTATACCTTTTTCTTGTCGGGAAATTTGTGCAATTGTAGCATAAAGTGAGATTGGCCGAACATTGGGGAAAGAGGCAATTCAAGGAAAGCCAGCCGAGTCTCATGTCATGCATACGTATGAGCCGTTACTATGATATGATATGTAGGCCCAGTGGCGGCCCACTCAGGAAGGAAAGGGGACACACCCTCGGACTCGAACTGGGCACACTACGGCGTTGAGGTTTCTCTTCTTTTTGAGGTGCTTGGCTCCAATATATCCTGAGGGACCCTCTGGGTGAGATATTGTCCTTGCATTCGCCAGTTGGTGTAGAAAAGGATGTGTGTTGTGGTGTGTTTGTCCGCTTACACCCCGTGCGCTTGTTCGCAGTTTGTCTGCTCCTCCTTGCTAGTCAATGCCTGGTGCAGACCGTGCTCGACATCACCGACCATCATTTAGTGGTGACAGTGACTGCCGTCGTCGCTTCTTCTAACAACAAAACCAATGCTGCGTATGGCGAATAAATCAAGCGTCCAGTCCCGCTCCCCCGGCTCAATGGTCGTCCTCGGAGCCTCTCAGTAGGCTCGGAGGACTCTGAGACTGAATATTCCCTTAAATTTCCGCTATAGATTCACCTGCTCTACCTATCCTTGGACACGAAGACTCCCAGAGGAGTCCCAACTTTACGGCCCAGCGGCGATGTACTCAGTACAGGTCCGAGTCAGTTGAACGTCCGAGTCAACGTCAGGCTACGGCGCCAATCTTGGTTCTGGTCAGCCCAAAATCGCTCTGAAACTGGGTTTCGTCGCAGGCACATCTATATAACTGGCGCATTGCCCTTACTGTCATTCGTTTCTTCTGGCATTCTTTTCGGACTGGTCGCTTCCGATTCGTATGCGGCAAGTCTACGACGGAAGGTGGTGCGCAAGGGTACGTCCCCAACAGCTTTGTGATCCTTGCTCCAAGCCAGCATGACTCCAACGGGATATCTGCCAGTGGTTGCTCTAAAAAGGTAACCGTCTATTTCACCACGCCGTATCACAACATATCCCGCTCATGATATCGATGGCTATAGCCACCCCATGCTAGGCTCTACGCCCGCGTTCGAAAGAATCGATTGCATGGATCGGACCAAGAGTTGCATTTGATAGAAGCCACAAACAGGCCACCATAATCGGCTCAGCCACCATGCATATCCCAAATACGACAGACATCGAACCAAACCTACGCGTGCTAAACATGGGGTCATTACATTCCTGATCACTCTCACCCTCCACCGCAGGAAAACTCCAAAGGGGTGTCGCATACCGTTGATTCTAATTGATCGCCTACTGTGTCCATCGGAGTCCGTCTCCCGGGGGCACGGTTCGGGAATGGCACCACGCTTTATCGGAATGTTGTTACTCAAACACTATCCGCTTGACTGTGTATATCTTCTCTTTAGCCATATCCCGAGTAAACTTACAGCCTGAGTACAATGGCAGAATATACCGTCGAACCGCCTATCGAACTTTCGGACAAGGTACGTGGCCATCGCTGATACTCATTGCATCTGTATCCCTCTTGCTCACCAATTGAGGCGTCGAGCTTGCTCACTCACCTGATTAATTTCCATCTCGGACACCGACTCGCATTCAATAGATGCTACAAACAGGCCACCAGCGAACATGTCCTAAATGCAATAGAACATTCTAAGCGTGCTAGACATGAGGTGTTCATCATACAGATCTCCCCTCATCCTTCACGGTCAGGAAATGTCCGAGCGACAATGGGCGTCACATAGAGATGAATATACTTAATCACCCCGTGTGTGCATCGAGGTTCATTTCCCGGCAGAGAGCACGTTTCGGGGACAACAGCTGACGCCCTCGGCGTTTCATCTGAATGTTATATCAAGAATGGGCTCGTTCAGCAGTGTGACTTAAACACTATCCGCACCTTTGCTTCTTCCTTCTCCTGAATCAGGCCGCGAATAAACATACAATCTCCGTACAATGGTTGATAATACCGTCGAAACCAATACCAACGTCCTGAGCGGAGTACATTGCTCTCACTGCAATCGTCATGATTGGTACTCAATGGGTTCGTACAGGGGCACAGGTATGGTACTAGGTCCCAACAGAAGCAGCCAACGGTGCCGTCGACGCCGGGAGAGTTGAAGAGAAATCGGCCATCGAGGAATTCTGATCATGTGCTCATTGCGTCCGTATCTCGTTCGCTACTAGGCCCCGTGGTTGCTCACTCACCTGATCAACTTCCATTACCAGCGTAATGGGCTTGACTGGGAGCGGGAAATCTTCCGTAGGTCTCCTCGTATCATCCCCTCTCATCAGTAGCTCATTTGGCTACCTTCTACCGGCTGTGCTGAGTGCTTGTCGATAGTTCATCAACCTAGCCACCCAATCGCCCAACAAACTCCAAGTCGGACACTCGATCCAGTCGTGCACGGATGTGGTTGAACGCGCAGACACATTCGATCTGGACGGTCGTCGAATCGTCTTGTTCGATACTCCAGGTTTCGACGATACGAACAAAAGCGAAACTGAAATCCTGAGGATCATCGCATTTGAACTGGAGAAACAGTACGTGGTCATTCATACATGAACCTCTCGTCAGTGATTCATGAATATTAACTTCCTTCCTCCAGATACCGTAAAGGCCAAACCCTCCACGGAATCATCTACGTCCACCGAATCTCGGACCTTCGTGTCGGCGGCATCGCCAAAACCAACTTTGGCATCTTCCGCAAACTATGCGGAGACTCCTCCCTCCGGAACGTCGCCATAATGACCAATATGTGGTCCCGCCTCCCCACAGAAGGGGAAGGCCTTCGTCGAGTAGACGAGCTCGTCAGCCTAGACGATTTCTTCAAACCCGCGATGGCTAAAGGCGCCAAGATGATGCACCATATGCAAGATACAGTGGATAGTGCACATGGAATTCTACGTCAGATCCTCCAGAACCGTCCGATGGCGTTGTCGATCCAGAAAGAAATAGTCGACCAGCATAAGACCATCACTGAAACAAGTGCGGGGATGGCTCTCGACGAGAAGCTGGCGAAACTCGCTCAACAATACGAACAAAAGCTGAAAGAACAGTTCGAGGCAGCAGAAGATGCGAGGCGCGAGAGAGACGAAGAGACGAGGCAGGAGCAGCTCGAAGAGGCCGAGCGAGTTCGTCGACTGCTGGAGAAGTTGGAGGAGGATAAACGCAATCAAGCGAGACAGTACCAGTTGCTCCAAGCGCAATTCGCTGATGCCGAAAGGAAGCGCGATCAAGCTCTCTGTGAAGCGGAAGAGAGAAGCCGGAGCGAGACCCAGGCAGCTGAAGCTAGGTGGCGCCAGAAGACAGAGGCTACAAAACAAAGCCAAGTGAAGGAGAGAGAGACCGCTGGACGACGCCGAGCGAAGGAGGCAGAGGCAGAGGCTGTTGAACGATACCGAGTGAAGGAGGCAGAGGCAGAGGCTGCTGAACGATACCGAGTGAAGGAGGCAGAGGCAGAGG
>SDEE01000508.1:0-36213 GCA_004126415.1 Candolleomyces aberdarensis | reverse complement strand
GGGTCTTTAGTACCCCCCCCTGCTATCACTTACCTAAGCTTTTGTACTATACTTGGTATCTTGCTCCCACATCTCGTGGATCCATATTCACCCTTATTTACAAACAATTGTCAATGCATTGTTATCATATAATCTACAGCGGTGTCTCCCACTAGATCTGAAGTTTCATTGTAGAAAATGTCAGAATACGTTGCTTCAAGTAGCGGGCGTTGCGGCGAAGCCGGCTTCAAGGTTATTTGCAAACCCCGTTCTCGCTGGGGTTGATGCCGGGCCGGGGGATGAATCTTGATCGAGAAATGCACCGCCACTGTACACTTGGGTTATGTCTGAACTAACAGCAGGCGAAGAGGCAGCACTGTCGCAAGTGCTAGAGCTGGCTGGGGACTGTGACCGTGAGGTCGCCATTAGCGTCCTCAGAAGCGTAGAATGGGATGTGCAGGTGCAGTAGACCATAAATCATTTCTTTGGATGACAATTGACCTTTGTACCACAGCGGGCGGCCGACATGATATTTGGAGGCTCGGGCGGTTCCTCTTCAGCACCATTGCTGCCTCGTCCTTCTGCACCGGTCGAGACGTTCGATATCGATGACTCGGAGCAGGGAAGAGCAGGAGGAGAACGACCAGCAGCAGGGGTACGTGTGAATGGCCACCATGCACTCGGAGCTGTAGACTCATACATAGTACAGCAGCAGCCAGGGGCGCCTTTCTCGATGCTCATAGTCCGGCCGCTCCTCTCTGTCCTCTCTTTCCCCCTCCACCTCCTCTCAAGCCTCCTCCGATTCATGTTTGGCGTGCTGCGCATACCCTTCCCCTCACTCCGTTTCTCCGGACTCAACTTCTATAGCCCCCTCCGCCCGCGGCCTACACCCAGACCAGGCGGCCCTGACAGATGGCTGCGTGAGCTGGAAGAGGAGACAGGTGCTGTAAGCATCGCTCGTCTTAAAGTTCCCAAAGGTGTTTCGTCCTCTGCGGCAGGCCCCTCGTCGTCGGGCGCTGCCTCATCTGCGTCCCACCTCACTTCCCGAGGGAACGCCGCAGCGGGACTCAATGGGATCACTGTCGAAGAAGGACGAAAGATACTACCCGACTTTACGTTGTCGACTTATGAAGAGGTTCTGAGGACGGTCCAGCGCGACTCCAAGATTGCTTGCGTTGTCCTCGTCAGCGAGGAACACGACGATGCCGCAGAATTCAAAAGGCACGTTGTATACCTCATGTTCTTCATTTCGTTCTGACCCTCTTTCTAGGTCTACGTTGACGGATCTTAACTTTGTTCGAACCTTACACAACAACGATATCGTCGTGTGGGGAGGAGATGTACGCGACAAAGAAGCTTGGAGTGGTAAGCCAATGCCTGATTTCTCTCTTCACAGCATTTAACACCTTTTTAGCCGCCGAGAAACTTCAAGCAACAACCTACCCATTCGTCGCCTTCCTCGCTCTCCAACCGCGACGCAACATCGGATCCCGCTCCTCTTCTTCCTCATCGTCTTCCCAGCCACCCTCCCTAACTGTCCTTTCGCGGCACCAAGGCCCCTCGACCTCCTCCGGGCCCACCTCCGCCCAAGCCCTTGTCGCACACATCGAAACCCAAGTCATTCCACGCGTCTCCTCTTATTTGAACCGGCTCAAATCCATCCAACGCGAGCGTGAATTGGAACGACAACTCCGAGAAGACCAAGACCGCGCCTTCGCCGATGCCGCACGACGCGACAAAGAACGTATCCAGGCTAAAATGCTCGAAGCCCAACGCGCTGCCGAAGCTGAACGCCAACAGGAATTGGAGCGCGCTAGAGAGCTCAAACGACAACAGCTAGCAGCAGAGTTGCAGAAACAAAAGGAAGAGTTGAGGATGTATTGGCGTAGATGGACCAGACGACATCTCACCGGCACTCCCAGCGAAGCAGCGTCCAAGGGTGTGAGATTCGCCATCCGCCTGCCCAACGGTGAAAGGGTCGTACACCAGTTCTCCTTGACAGACGACTTGACGGCCTTGTACGCGTTCGTAGACTCTAAGCTCATCCCATCCGACCTTTCAGCATCCGAGGACCCCCTTTACGCACCTTCCAGCGCCTCCTCATCGGCGTCACCGTCGGAGGTACTCCAATCCTACATCGTGCTCAACCACGCCAACCCAACAACCGAGTACTGGGGCTTCGTCGTGGCCACATCCTTCCCCCGCGTGGAAATACCCTGGAAAGAGGGTACCGAGCTCTCGAGCGTTCAGCACTTGAAAGGCGGAAACCAGCTGGTTGTCGAACTCACCAACAGTAGGACCAACTCTCCTCGACCGTCCACTTCTTCCGCGTCGTCGTCGTCTGCGACTAATGGAAGTGGGGATGGTGAGGATAGCGATGATGGGTACGAGACCGAGGAGGATTGATTTGAGATTCGATATTGTGTTGGGTTACGATATAAGATATTTGTCCGCGTCCACGTCTCTTTGAAGGACAGGCGCGCGGAGGAGATGCTGCTTCTGCTTGTGATTTACTTCATTCTTCTCCTCATTTCATGGACCGAGTACATATTTATTACAACTGGGATTTTGCTCATGTCCCGTATTAGATATCTCCTAATGCATCATCCTATTCTCATACAACGGTCGCTCGTATACGCAGAAGAGACAAGAAAAAGGTATGTGAGTATGGAAGCCATTCTACTGCGAGAGGATAGTGCGAACGAAAGACTCGTAGTTGACATTGCCGTCGCTGCAAAAAGAAAGCAAGAAAACATTGAGCATAGAAGAAACGGAGAGGCATTCATGAATAGGAGAGATACGCACGCGCCAATCTGAACACCCTTCAACAGCTCATCCACTTCTTCGTCGGTCATCTTCTCCCCGAGCTGGGTGAGGACGTATCGCAGCTCTCCAGCACCGATGAACCCGTTGCCTTCTTTATCGAATACTTGGAAGCCACGGATGAATTCCTCTATTGTTTGGAGCCGTCGTCAATGTTCAAGGTTTACATGGGATGGAGATGGGTGAGTATTGGGCGAGAGATCAGGGGGAAAGAGATCGTAGTACGCACCTGGTGTACCTGCAGGCTTGAACCCGTCTGGTCTGTTCAAGATCGTCAAAAAGGTCTTGTAGTCAACTGTTCAATAATTCGGCGCGTCAGTCAACCTGCATGAATGGTAGGGAGGGGTGTGTCCACTCACCATCTCGAGGGGCATTCGACACGATACTGGCCACCTCTTCCTGTGTAGGGTTCTGGCCGAGTGCACGGAGGAGGTCACCGAGAGTTTCGCGAGGGACGGCTCCAGTTCCTCGTTTATCGAAGAGAGCAAAGGCTTCCTTGTATTCTAGACGGTGGTTGAGTTTAGTTTCCAGGTGCCCTTTGGTTCATAGATCTATCTGACCTGCGTTGTCGCTCTATACCCATGATTAGTATCTGATCTGAACTGCGAGGATACAAGACGTACCATGGCTGGTGTGATGATGGTGGTTGAACTTGAACAAGCAAGGCATCGACGCCGACGCGCCCATATTTATCCCCGATTTGATCTCTTGCATCATATCAATAAACATACGCGTCCCCTCTTCTCCTCAATTCATCCACAATGGCAAGTGCTCAAAACATATCCTGTGTCTTGTACTGACTATGGCCGCAGGACATCGACCCCCTGCAAGACACCGTACCTCCACGGTACGCTATCGAGTCGGACGAGGAGGAAGACGAGATCAACCCTCTCCGCAAACGCGCCACTTCCAAGGGCCAAGCTCCCTCGGAGATCACCCTCAAGCTCGTAGGAGATGTCCTCCAAAACAAGCCCCTCGTTATCGCCAGTGCTCGTGCCGGAGCCTTTTGGGCCAAAGGTGCAAACCTCGGTGAACAGACGGGGGCCGTCTATGTCAACCAGATCCAAGTGCGCTTGACCCTACTGGTACCGCTTTGCATGGCTGACGAGAGATAGGTCGGACTCTTGTTCCAGCCGACATGGGCTCATGAAGCAGCCAATGTGCTCATATCTGAGCCTTTCACCCGCCTGCCCTTGAATTTCATGCACCCCTACGCCAAATATGTCGTTGAGCAGTTAAAACCGACGAGGTACGCTCAATCCGCTCCCAAAATTCTATCTTAATAACTCACGATCCGCAGAGCCTCGCTTCTAGACACCTACTCCTCCCCAACCTACTCCTCTTTGCACCCCATCCCCCTCACCGACGCTCCCATTCGATACCTTTCCACAGAAGCTTCTCAGGTACTTACTTTTCCCTCCTTCCTCCTTACCTTTCTAACACGCTCTATAGACGCCCAACGCAGCAATCCAACCATTTTCACCCCCAAACCTCATCCAGTCCACTTCAGCCGCACTCCTCCTCCAACTCCGCCTCTCCAACATCCCGTCGACTCTCCTCCTCCTCCCCTCTCCACACCTTCCAATCCCTCCACCCAAAGACCTCTCCCCGACCAACATCCCCTCCTCTACGTCCCCTGAATACGAAGATACTTGGCCTGCAGAGGCTATGAACATAGCTACAGACGGGCTATTGTCATTCGTCGAGGTGAAACCAAACGAAGGGTTCACTTGGGAGTTGAAATCAAAGGACGCAACAGCAATCGTATCCCCCAAGCAACGAAGATCTGAAATCGGTGAAGGCGGGATGTACCTCTAAATGAATTACCAAACGTTGTTGTATATCAAAACAAAAAACGAGAGACGATATTGCTGCTGAGAGTCATATATCTAAATCCCAAGATGCACATGGAAGTGATAGGTAAGATAAATGATATGCAATGAGGGGGTATGTATAGCATAAGTGACAAGAAAAGAATCATTACTAAATACTCGTAGTRTCTCTACCTCGGGAACGCACCCGGAATRACCTGCCTCCTCCTCTCCGGATGATGGAAATACGTTCCATACCTACTCAACCTCTGCCCTCCCCCAATCAACGGACTCGACGCGCTCAAAGTGCTCCCCCCAGCGGTCGTAGGCTCCCTCGACGAAACCTCATCCGCACTCAACATACTCTCCGTAATCGACCTTTCCAACCCGTTCGTCCCTCCATACGCATCCTCACCCTCCTCACTCTCCACATAATCTTCATCCAACCACCCATCCTCATCAGGCAAGATGATTACCCCACTCGCATGGTCATAGTTCAACGGTTCGTGCCCCGACCTCGACCTCTGCCTCGGCTCCTCCGTCCACGGATTCGCAGCCGCCGTCCACGGGTCCTCACCTTCCTCACCATTCGCAGCGGAGGACGACGCAACAGCGTCATGGTCGATAAGACCACCCTCCCCGTTCCGGTTCTCCGGCGGAGGCCTCGACTTGGACCCACCCCTCCTAAACGCCTTGCTATGCCTCTTCCGCAGCGTAAGCACAACAGCATCATTATCAGCCTTGTGCGCTCTATGAAGGTTCTCTCTCCTCCCGTTGCCGTTGACGAGCGATTGACCCTTCTTCAGTGGGAGCCATGGTTCTGGAAGGACACCGTTAAGTGCGGGGTGACCGTATCGTCGTTTGCCGGTACTACATGAATGGTTTGGTGAGAAGCTGCACGCAAAGGAAGAGGAAAAGTAAACGTACTTGAGAACACCGCTATACCAATTCGCCATGGGCGGCTGCGAATAATCCGTCCTCTCATCTTCGGGCGCAACATACAACGTATCATCATTCTGCGCATACCTCCTCCGATTCAGATTACTGTGTGCAATCAGCCTCTGCCTTCCAAGACTCTCCAACACTTGGAAAACTCACCTCTGACTCCAAGTAACAGGATGCCCCGCCCTCAGCCTAGTAACATCTGCCGTCTCCTCCCCCCNTCTGCACCTCAAACACCGAGCTCAAGCTAACATTCTTGCTCAGCGGCTTCAACGACTTGTCCACATACCAGCTCCACGCACACGTCGCTCCCAAAAGAGGCAACAAAAGCGAAGAGAGGATGTACGACTTTCGCAAAGTGAAAATGCCAATCATGAAGAGTAAGAAGATGACAACGCCCCAGATGAGTCGGATAAAAGTGATGGGCCAGGCTTGGCCTTGAGATTCGTAGGGTTTGTAGAAGACTGCATGTACGAAAGAGAGCCACTCGTCAATGATATAATCACGGTGAGGGGGAGAAAAAGACTCACCGAAAAGTAACTTGTACTTGTACACCACATACGCCATCCCGAAATACACCGCTCCGAAGATGACAATCAAGGGCTGCACAACACTATACAGCATCGTGATCACAAACATCAAGATCGCTTGAGGATACACGACGCCATAGTTGATCATAGGTGGGGCATTGAGTTCAGCGAAATCTGTGTACGTTCATTTCTTTTGTTAGAAATTCGGCGTTAACAAGAGGAGCACAGAGAAACAAACCTCGAGGCGTCCGCGTGAAGAACATGATCGAAAACGCTCTCGGGATGATGACACCCAAATTGAGCAACTGCAGAGGCATAATACCCAGTCCTTGCAGGATGACATACGAAAGGAAGAAGTGCCTGCATTAACCCACAAAAAGCATTTCTTCGTTAACGCGGGCCTAGCAACAAGAAAACCCCGCACGCACCTCGCTCTTCCAGCTTGCAAAGCCTGAGCCAGCTTCTCCGGAACTTTNGGCCGGAGAATTCGCCAGGTCACGTACAAGTTGCCAATACGTAGAGGCCAAAAGGAAGATGAACACGACGTTGATAAGGAGGAACAGGAAGTATCTAGTAACCAAGCACGATAAGCTTCCTGGGGAGACCCTAAAGGGGGAGCATGGACTCACTTTTTGAGCAACGAGTACTCGACCCAACTCCTCGCTCTATATCCCTGCAAATACGTCAACGCTAAAGCCCGCTCATCTTCAGTTTCCCCGCCAACACAGAAAAACAGGAGGCAACACACCTTCGAGCATAAACGGTAAAAGGGCGTTCAACGTAATCATCGCAACCGAAGGCAAGGAATTCTGCACGATAGCCCTAATCTGCTCATTGGAATCAATCAGCCTTCCCAACCACGGCATAACCTTCTTGATCTCTTTGTAACTGAGCAAACTGGCGAGTGCGGATATCGGGAAGACCCAGGTGAAGAGTAGGAGACCCATGAGTCCCAATACGATGAGGTCGCGAGCCCGGATGGAGTTGGTGGTGCCGTGCATATTGGACCAGACGATGTCTCGCGGCTCGGGTGCAGGATAGGTCGTTAGCTGATATGGGTTCGGGGAGTGTGCGACTTGGACAGCGGTTTGCTACCAAACAATTAGGTATGAGATGGGAGAGGTAACGCAGGGACATACCGCACTAGACATCTTCTCAAAAGTGACAAACGCCGACCCAGCCGCTCTAAACTTGCCCTTCCTCCTCCGCTCCTTGACCAACTCGTCCGCCTTCTTGAACTCGGCCTCCAAAAACTCCAACGCGTCCACCTTGAACTTGAACCACCCTGGTCGAAGAGTGGGTCTCGGCCGATGAGGCACAACAAGCCTCGCCTGACTCGACTGTCCACCACCACCACCTCCTTCCAAATCCCCTTCGCCAAGGAACGGAATTCCACTCCCATCGGGATCATACTCTTCCACCGTACTCGGATTGCCGACATAATCCGTCCACGCTCTCTCCAAGGCCAAGAGCGCCGTCGTCCTCTGGTCCAAAAGACGCTTGAGACTCCCCACCTCTCTACACACCGTCACACTCTCCACCGCCAAGCCCATATTCTCAAAATACTCTGCAAGGGTCCTCTCGCCCTGCAAATGGTTCGGCAAATTCGTCACCAAAACCGTCCTCGCCGGAATCGAGTGCACCAACTCTAGCGAAAAGAGCTGACGAGACTTGATGAACCTTCGATAATTCTTGTACGTAAAGTACAAAGCGAGGACGGTGAAGAGGTAGGTGAACACGAGGTGGACGGAGAGGTAGGAATTAGCGTCGCTGATAAGATCGAGCCAGTCGGGTCGACCGGTGGTGTGGTTCCCAGATGGTGGGTCAAAGAAGCGCGGGGAGAGGCGGAGTGGCCAGTCGCTTTCGTCCCCAGGCCAATCGTCGTCGTCGTCCAAGTCTTTGTTGTGCTATAAAGAGACAATGAATAGATATGGGTTAGAATGATTGAATGGGTGGAGCGCAGCAGGAGCACGCGACCGGAGACGGACCTTCCAGTTGAGAGGCATGAGGATACCGATGGCAAACAGTGAGCACACCGAGAACAGGTAAAACGACATTTTGAAGAAATTGAGGAGCTGGGAGAGGTATAATCAGGGGCAGACCCTGAAGCATACGGCAAGGAAACACATACCACAGCCGCGTCCAGCCCCACAATCTGCAAAACCGTAAACTCTGACGTCCTAATAGTGGGCATAATCCACCCAAAGAACGCCTGGTGGGCATGTGCCTCATGGGGCGAAAAGCCTACGCAGCAGCCATTAGCCAACACTTCCGCAGGAGGTCGTAGCACGCCACGCTCGCTAACCTTTGAGCTTTGTCCTCGGGGCAAAGAGCAGCGGCCATCGCGTACGACAGTACGAGAAGAGGAAAAAGGAGGTGAGGCCGATGCTCGCAGAGAGGGTGAGCTGAGTGGTGAACCAGGGCCCCTCGAATTTCTCTGTGTCAACGACGTCACTGGGCTGGCAGACACGGTAGGTGATGGCAGCGACTCACGCATGGGGGGCGTCCCCGGGGGCAGCCCAGGGTCGTCACCGTCCTGGAGGATGCTGGCGAATGTATCGGCCCATGATTGAGCCATAGCAGATTGAGGAGGAGGACGAGGGAAGGGCGATGAGGAGGCCCATGATTGCCGCTAGAATGTTGTTTGGCAACGGCGTGAGAAGGAAATACGGGCTTGTTGGCCGAGGAGGCAGCAGCGAGCAGCCTTGTCGAGGTTATGTTGTCGCGGATACCGTGGCGTCCCCTCTTTGTCCGGCACTATGCAGCCAAGGCAGGCCTCAAACAGCAGCTTGACGCCGTCCAGCTCCTGGAGCAGCAGCACGGCAGACTCTTGCGGGTGGTGAAGAAACGGGTCGACGAGCGGGCTCACATCCTCTCTCAGGTACGTGCTGTTTTCTGTCTCCAAGTCTCGGAAATAACACCAGCACAAAGATATCAGAGGACATGTCCAGTCCCCAAGACGTGGCGCGTCTCAAGCAGGTCAAGGAGATGGAACCTCTGCAAGACGCCTGGGACCGCTGGACCGAAAACCGCAAGGTCCTCCGCTTCCCCCTTCTTCACCACAATCCACTCACACTCTACTCTATAGTAGCTCATCGATGAAACTTCCACACTGCTCAACGACCCAGACCCCACCATGCGCTCCATGGCTTCTGAAGAATACGCCTCCCTCCAGGAAACCCTCACCGAGAGCCTCGAGTCTACTTTCCCTACCCTCTTGGTCCCTCCTTCCAAAACCGGCCACCTTTCCGCCCTGATGGAATTCAAGTCCGGCGCAGGAGGCCAAGAGTCCAGTTTATTCCTGGGGGAACTACTCCGGATGTACGAACGATACGCCGCGACCAAAGGCTGGCAAGCCCAAGTCGTTGCCAAAAACGACTTGGAAGACAGCGGAATCAAGGATGCCATTCTCGAAGTCAAAGGACCGGCTGCATACGACCACCTGCGTTGGGAGAGTGGTGTGCACCGCGTCCAAAGAGTCCCAGCGACAGAGTCCAAAGGCCGGGTCCACACAAGCGCTGTTGCTGTCGTGGTACGTGCAAGTCTGTTCCTATTTAATGCGAGATTAACGCGTTCAATAGGTGCTACCTCTCATGGAAGAAAACGACTCAAAATCTGAAGAACTCTACAACATGAGCGACATCAAACTCGAGGTCATGCGAGCCAGAGGTGCCGGTGGACAACATGTCAACAAAACCGAATCCGCTGTCCGCCTTACACACATCCCCACTGGTATCACCGTCTCGATGCAGGACGAACGTAGTCAACACCAAGTACGTTTGTTCTTTGCTTGCCATCTTTACCTAGAACTTGGTACTGACTGGCCGATTTATGGTGGTTAATTAGAACCGACGCCGAGCCTTCCAAGTCCTAAGCTCCCGTCTCATGGACCTCAAACTCCGACGCGAGATGGAAGAACGCAGAGATACAAGACGCAACCTCGTCAGCGGGGCTGATAGGAGCGATAAAATCCGGACG
Organism: Candolleomyces aberdarensis; assembly: GCA_004126415.1. Classification (NCBI taxonomy): domain Eukaryota; kingdom Fungi; phylum Basidiomycota; class Agaricomycetes; order Agaricales; family Psathyrellaceae; genus Candolleomyces; species Candolleomyces aberdarensis. The sequence continues at coordinate 26,150 of SDEE01000508.1, read as the reverse complement.
TACAACTTTGCACAGGTATTTACATCCCCTCTCCCCATCTCTCTTTCTGAGCTCTGACATTTATTTGTTCGTCCCTAGGAACGCGTCACTGACCACCGAATCGGCCTAACACTAATGAACCTCACCTCCGTCCTCGAAGGCGACGGTTTAGAAGATATCGTCGAAGCTATCCAAAAGCACCAGAACGAAACCGCCATGGAGGAGATGTTGAATGTAGATTAGGGTGCGGTGTCCGTGTTGTCCATCGTGTTATATCATATAGAGTTAAGTATTGTATATATCGTTATTATTGGAGTTAATCATAGACCTCTCTGCTCCCTGCTCCCTGCCGGAGACTGCCCCTTTGGATTGGTGGCCTCTGGTCCCCGCGTGCGACATTGCGGTCGTTTGATCGCTCTCTCCCTCGCCCCAAAACCCTGTTGTCCTTGCGTCGGCCCTCGGAGACTCGTCTCATTCTAATTAGGATAAACTAAGCTACCTTCGAAGCCTCGAGGTGCCCAAGATACTCACCAAGTAAACACGCTTCTTCGACATATTGCTAGATCAGGCTTCTACTGATATCTTTTCGTCTAACTCGATCAATGGAAAGCTGATCGTTGTGTAGCTCGCCATTTCCATCTGCAATACATCCCTCGCCCCATCGCAAGTTTGGCCTCCCGTCCCCTCGAGTCCTGTTCACATATCGAAGAGCTTTTCCTCCTGTGCTACTCGGGGTTTCCTCAACACCGAACTCAGTACACAGTGCTTTAAACATACCGCGAGCCACAACATGTCAATGACATACCTGACGCCCGTCTAGCATTTCCAAAGCCCGCTAGTGATCTTCGATAAAAATTTTGACCTGTCCACCGCAACCCACACAACGCTAAGTTCTTATGCTAACACTAATCCTAATCTGGAGGTGACGTCCAAAGCCACAAATCCGAATTCGAATTTGAAATTCACAGCAAGGGTTTCCATGGTTCGTCGTGTTTCTGGGACTCACATAGATGGTCGGTCACTAATATCGGTCGGCGGTCTTGCGGCTACAGAGCTCCCTTCCAGTTGGCGGACACTCAGATGCGCCGCGACTTGAAGACTCTGTCACTGGGTCTACAAGTTGTATTCTAGCTTTTTGACGTACAAGTGTCCAGGGACATATCTCACTTTGGAATTCAGGATTCCACTTTAGCCAATCGGGAAGCGAACAAACTCAAAAAAACCGCTCGAGAAGTCTATCATAGCAGCACCGGCTCGAAACATTTTTTTTTCTACGAATTCAAATTGGCTTGCCTCGTTGCATCGGCAGCGCATACTGTTTCGCGATGTTTGGATCACCCAACGTCTATAAAACACTGGGTGCATCTCATTCCAAGTCCTCAGCACTCTTCAGCTTCTCGACGAGTCTTCAGCCAAGCTATCCAACCTCTCTCATCTGCTCTTACCTGCCTTTGCATCATGCTCGCTCGCATCTCCACCCTCGTCGCCTTGACCTCCTCCCTCTTCCTCGTCGCCGCCGCCGGTGGACACGGTAACGGAGGGCACGGCGGCAACAACCAAGTCAGCCAGTGCAATGACGGCAGCGTCGTGTGCTGCACCCAGGTTCAAGACGCACAGGCCCTCGACAAGAATTTCGAAAACCTCATCCAGGGCGTCGGCGGAAACGCTAGCAACCTCCAGGGCCTCGTCGGGTCCAACTGCTCGCCTGTCAACGTTATGGCTGGTGGAACCGGTGGTAGCTGGTTAGTCTTTTCTTTCGGCTAGTCCATGAGCTCATCGTTTGTTTTTACAGCTCCGGTCAACAATTGTGTTGCCAGAACAACTACAACAGTACGTATCTAATCTCCTTTCTCCCGATCCTCTTTTCGTGTGGGTGATATATGGTGTATTGACTTGTACGCTTTACAGATGGCCTCGTCGCTACTGGCTGCAATCCTGTCAGCATCGCCGCCTGAAGAGTCTGACTCGTTTTTACCGATCAGTTGTAGTGTTGTTGTATTCGGCTTCTTACATAGATTCTCCTGTTGTTGTGTTTTTATTGGTGTTGTAGTTTCGAAGGTGGTGAATAGTATGACTTGATTTGACTTTAAAATGACTGATCGCAGTTCGCGCATTGAGGCATTCGCACTCGAGCAAAAGGAGTTCCCTTCTCATCGGTACATTGAAATTTGGATTGGGGTGACCGTTAAGAGACCCTAGAAGAGACGAGGAGATAGTGTTTGTATGACCAGAACGAGCCTGGACTAGAAGACATAAGCGAGAGGTAAGTAATATAGGAGGGCCGGGGTTAGCCTTAGGCGGGTACGAAGACAATTAAATAAAACACCCAAAAAATTTGCTAGCTTAGGCTTCTGTTCGCGTACCTCTATACAACTCGGCCCATGTAGCGCTAGAACTTGACCGACGCGGCATGTTCATGGTAGCGGGGCATCTGGCGCTTGTTACTGGTGGCGAGCGCTCACTTGATGATCAATGGATTGTGTCGGGGTCACAACTGTCACACGTCACGGACGCATCTCTTCCGATGGTCAACCTGTCTTGCCCATCTCACAGATGATTCGTCGTGTTTATGACAATCGGATTATCTAGTCACTAATATCAGCGGTCTTCCATAACTCACTGCGCCGTCAAATCGAAGCTGGTTACTTTGACGCGAATGGACTGACAAGTGTTCCAGGATTAGTGCCGTGATCTCATTCGCGTTTACACCATTTCGGAAGTTACTATCCATTTTAAGGGAGAAGCGAACAGATGCACTAGCGCTGGGGCCTTTTCAAGCGTTCTAAACAATTTTTTTTTCTACGAATTCAAACTGGCTCGCCTCGTTGCATCACTGCATCTTATTTCGCGATGTCTAGGGTCACCCAAACGTCTATAAAAGACGGGGTGCATCTTACTCCAAGTCCCCAGCACTGTTCAGCTTCTCGACGAGTCTTCAGCTAAGCTACCCAACCCCTCTTACCTGTCCCATTAACTTTGCATCATGCTCGCTCGCATCTCCACCCTCGTCGCCCTGACCTCTTCCCTCTTCCTCTTCGCCGCCGCCGCTCCCGGTGGACACGGCAACGGAGGCCATGGGGGCAACAACCAAGTCAGCCAGTGCAACGACGGCAGCGTCGTGTGCTGCAACCAGGCGCAAGACGCACAGGCCCTCGACAAGAGCTTCGAAACCCTCATCCAGGGCATCGGTGCAAACGCTAGCAACCTCCAGGGTCTCGTTGGAGCCAACTGCTCGCCTGTCAACGTCATGGCTGGTGGAACCGGTGGTAGCTGGTTAGTCTTTTTCTTTGACTAGTCGTTGGACTCTAAGCTTACCGTTGTTTTGTAGCTCCGGTCAGCAATTGTGTTGCCAGAACAACCATAACAGTAAGCGTCCCACTTCCTTCCCTCGATCCTTCTTTCGTACGAGCGATATGGTGTACTAACTTTTCCGATTTCTAGATGGCCTCGTCGCTACCGGCTGCAACCCTTTCAGCATCGCCGCCTGAAGAGCCGCTCAAGTTCAGGCCCTGACCCATTTACTAATTGGGTTGTAGTGTCGTAGTATTTAGTTTCTTACATAGATTCTTCTGCTGTTGTGTTTTTATTCGTGTCGTAATTTCGAAGGTGGTGAATAGTATGATTTGATTTGACTTTTAAAATGACTGACCCACTATCTCGTCTCTTCGTTGATCTCTTGACGATCGCCTCAATCCAAAATTTCGAAGCTCAATGCTCTGCTGAGAAACTCTCATTTTCTTGAGTCCGAGTTCCTCGAGGTTTGAATCGCTGTGGATGTGACCGACCAGAACGAATATGGACTAGACACAGGCGAGAGGTAAATATAGAAGGGCTGGGGTTAGCCTCAGTCGGTTACGAAGGCAATTCCTGGACACTTAGTCCAGGTTTGTCTTTTGTCTGGCGTGAAACTCGTTTCATGCACTTTTTTATATAAAAGGGGATAACTTCTCATTGGTTATGTTTTGTTTTAGTCTGTGTATGTGTGTACGTATTTGGTTCTGTTTGGTTCTGTTGTTTATCGAATCATTTCGCCAATTGTGTTTGGTATCGGGTTAATGTCTGTTCATGAAGGCCATTCATCCTCTTCACTTCTTCCTTTAGCTCGCCGGTCATCGTTTGTAGAATTTTCGATGGGGGGAATGGGCGTAATATCACCAGACCTTTCAGCGACTTTATGCGCGATAGCATGACATAACTGCCTTGTCCTCTTGCTGATGCTATATCTACTATCGCTCTGTCCAGGGTTCTGCCTTGGCTTTTGTAATCCGTATATGAATACGCTGGAATTAGTGGGATCTGTGAGCGACGGAATGATTGGGAATTGAGTGATGTTGTCGTTTGAGATGTTTTAATGGATATGCTGGAGGGGAATATCGGGACGATTCCTCGAGGCAAGTTTGGGGCCGTTATTTGGCATCCAGGTATGTGAACGTGTACCACTGATGCTATTCTCCTTCTATGGTCGTCCGTACTATAAAGGATTTTGTGTATCGTTCCCTCGGAACCGTTGACTATTCCTAGCGGGACAGATACGTTTTCGGTCAGCATCACTTTCATCCCTGGGAACATGGGTAGTTTCCCCAGAGACTCCGACGTAGATCTGGATGGAAGGTTCCATAGGCGTTCTGCATCTTGTCCTTCGACCTTTTTACGTTTCACCGTGTCGATGGATACGTATGTGTGTACTTCCTGTCGCGTTTCGCGCGCATGCTGGGAAAGGAAAAGCACGTTCAAGGTGTCTCTCAATGTTTTGCTGCCTACTATCACTGGTGAATTGTTGAAAGGAAACAGTTCTGTTTGGTCGCGGGTGAAAATGTTGACCAGTAAGCGGTCTCTGAGGTGATCTATTATTGAATGTCCTTCTATAACGACCGGTCGCCCGTTTGGTTGGGTGCAGTTGTTCGATCGTATGTGATCGAGTATCTTGGCATACGTTGTGTCTTCTGATTGGCGTTGGTTTTTAGCAAGGATTATCACGTCCTGTATTTGCCTCCATATGTAAGCTCCCGACAAGGAGTCTATCCCTTGGTTGTTTCTGGCCTCTATGAAGGATGGATCTCGTACGAGGCGCCACGAGTATAGACTGGCTTGTTTAGGGGGAGGTAGTTGGTAAAAGTCGCCGAAAAAAATGACGTTGACGCCACCAAAGAGCTTTGCTGAGTTAGTGCGGAAATCCCCTTTAGCTTTTCTGATTCGGGTTGACATATTGGCCATGAACTGAGCGCCTAGCATTGATACTTCGTCTATAATCAGGTATTTGACGCCCTTCCACTCTTCTGCCGTGCGTTGAGTTATTGAGGAATTTCGCGAGGGATTTATGGCTAGGAGGCAGTGCAAAGTTTGTCCTCCTATAAGTGAGGCAGCGATACCTGTGGGGGCTCCAATACGGAGGGTGTCGGTCATGTTCAGGTTTTGGAATAGCATTACGATGGTTTTGATCAGATATGATTTTCCTGAGCCACCTCCACCTCCGATGTAAAGAAGTAGTTGTTCTTCGCCCTGAATAATGTGCTTGGCTATCATGTTGTATGCCCTGAGCTGTTCGGGGTTGTGTATTAGCCCGCGGGAGTTAGAGATTTGATCCGCGATTTTCCAAGCTGGATCTGAATAACTCCCTTGGTTTTTATATTGTTCTGTAGGAAGGATAGTCAGCGATGCTTGAGGGTGATTGTGTTGATCTCGTTGGAATTGTGGTTGGTTTCCATCCACCTCTACGTTCTTGTCCGTTCGTCTGTGTCTGAATGCCGACATGTACTGTAGCTGGCTGGATATTGTTTCTGACATGGATGGCGTGGTCGGTCTCGTCGCGTCGGTCTGGTTGTTGGCCTCAATCGTGTTGGTTGTTACGGAGGCTGTTTGATAGCCGTATAACGCATGTGCCACCTCGTAGCCCAGCAGTCTTTCTATGTGTGTGCGGATTAATGGTTGCTTCCTTTCAGCGTCTGAGCTGTTTTCTAGAGTGCTGTACGCGTTCCGTTCGGCGGGGTTTTGGTATGGGTTTGCTAGAGTACCGTCTTCGTTGTTTTCGTTGTGGGTCGTGTAGTTGTTCGAATGTCTCTCGCGGGTTCTCGGATGGTTATCCCTGGCCTGTTTTGCTTCCGCGAGCAGTGACATGTTGGTCATTACTCTTCTTTCCCATTCGCTGAATGATGTCACGGCTCTACTCAGACTGTCCTTCCACGATTCATGGTTTGCTCTCAGGTCGGAGGGTTCTCGCCATGGTTTGAACAACACCAGCATGTCTTTGGCCCACGTTTCGTGTTCCTCGTCCGTACCGTTCTTTCGGGAGAGTCTAGGACCCAATAGTACTGGAACCGATGGGGATCTTCGGGTATGAAGTACGTGCGATGAGAATTGGGGATGTGCTTGGGAAGAGAATGAGGAGACCCTATGGGCGGCGCATTTTTTCGGGGATTTGGTGGTCCATGCTATGAATGAATAAACTCCCATAGATTCATATGGTTCGCTGTTGGGCCGTAATACGTAGTCCAAGAGGATGCTTGACGCGCTGAAGGAACCTTTGTCTCTAAATACCGATAGGCGTAGTTCGTCGAAGAGGGCTGAATGTTGCTGGGTTGGGTTCCAGATTGGGCTCTGTGTGTCGTGGGCTCCTTCTGGTGATTTGGTAGTATATCGAAGGACTTCTGCCCAGTTGAAAGGGCGGAATGATTCGCACGTGTAATATTCGCCTGTGCCCAGTATGAAGCTCATGGCTTGGGGGTGGGATATCTCTTGGTGGCCTAGCATGCTATTCACGGCTATTGTTATGGCTCGTCTGTCCGAGGTCTCGTTTGGATCAGTTCCTGAGTATATTTTCCTGGATTCGAACTGGCGAATCGCGTAGGACAGAGCTGATAGTCCTGCATGCATTGATAGTGGGGCCTTTGTGATGTAGTCTGTAACGTAGTACATGAATGCCTTCGCATCCTCTCCTGATCCGATGAATTTCAGGTCCGTGTTGCACTTCATGAGGAACGTCACTATTGGGTTGTACGAGGTCATACGTGGATGACGGCGTCTTATTGCTATCATGCCTGTCGTTTCATCCACTATGGTCGATTCACGAGTTGAGCCGTCAATACCGAATCTGCATGTCGCCCCTGTACGAGGTTCTTTTGGATGTAAGTACTTCCAGCATGTCCCGGTGTGTTTGTGCCAGTTATACTTCGTCAGGAGGTCGTCCAGGTGTTCCCTCATCTCTGTCTCGAAAACGTCTTTGTCTAACGATTCGATTTGAGGGCCTATAACCGTGCCTGGATGGTTATCGGTGGTCGTGTTGATGTCCACGTCGTCCGGGTCATTCGCGTAATATGTGAACGCTCTCGAACCGACAAAACCCGAATCCGCGATTGAGTCCAGCCATTTTATCAGTTTTTCCCTGTAGTAGGCCGATTCCTTTAGATGGCGGCATAGTTCCGCGGGCGCTGAGTGGCCTCTGAGCCATATTAACATGTGGCAATGTAGGCTTCCTCTCCCTTGGGTTTCTACGGTCCCGTAGTAGGAATCGCAGTGTCCGAATAGTCCTCTTCTCTGTTTTTGACCTGTGACTCGTAGTACGATTTTTATAAAGGATCGGATAATCGCGTCGAAGAACATGGCGGATGCCGCAGGGTGCTTGAGTGATAAATGCATTCGTTCCTTCAACGACAGATCGAGAATTGCCTCTACGCTTTCTTCGTTGGTTACTCTCAACGCTATTGCGCTCACTATCGGGTTATGGTAATCAGATGGGTTCAGGGTAATGAATAATGTGGGTGAGCCTCGTTGGTTAATGATACCCCTGATTTCGTTCCTCATCTTCATTCTCTGTGCCACGCTTCCAGGGATGTTTCTCGCTACGGGTGATATCGACGTCATGATTTTGACCATTTTCTTTTCTTCCTCTGTTTTGGGTTCGTAGGTTGGGTTGGTTTGGAATTTGAGGCGGAGGGAGTCAAGAGTGTCTCTGTTTAGAGATCGTAGATCAGTGAGTATGTTTCTGTAAGAAGCAGCTGGTACTGAGAATCTTATGCTGGTGTTGACTGATGCCTTACGAGTTATGTTGTAGACATCGAATGCTAGTTCTCGCTCCGATTCGAAGAAAGGGTCGTAAATGTTCATGAGATGGCGCAATTGAATCTCGGGGGAGATCTTGCGTCGGCGACGTGGTTCGTTGAATCCTCCGATCCCGAATGGATCTGCGTTTGGGTGCGCCCAGCTTAACCAGTTAGGGTTATTTATGTCTGGGACGGGGTCACTACCCGCACGTGTGTGGAGAAACGGTTTCCCGTCTCTGCACCATTTGAGTGCTTGTATAGACATTTCCTTGAAGCTTGAAGCTGTGTGGTCGCCAAGGGTATAAGACGTGTTCTCCATGTAGATTCCGTCTAGGCCTGTGTTTCGTCCTGTGTAATCGGCTACGATAGAGTCTACAGCCTCGTTTATAGGAAGGTGGGATATGCGTATTGCTGACGGGACTCCAGATTCGGTGTTCCCCGAAAAGAGAGCGTCCAGATGGGCGGAGCTGTATCCTTTGAAGCTTTCTGATTGTTGGTAGTGCGGATTGGTTTTCAGTAGGAAATCGATCAGTAGTTTGACTCGGGACTTGTGAACCAGGATGGGGTGTAATGATTCGATAGTTGATCTTGACGGAGGTGTTTTTGAGACCAATAGAGCGCATAAGGTTTCTTTTATCTCGGACGGTGACGGGGGGAGTATTGAGTTTAATTTAGCTGTGTTGAGTGGGGTCGATATTATGTTCCCTCGAATGTGTCTTCTCGCGGCGTTAAATGGTTCTGAAGGGTGATCGTCAAACCCGGAGAACCTGCATAGTATGCTGTTCGTCCGTACTCTGCATATCAGAGCCTTTTCGAAAATGGACATTTCCTTGAATGCGTGTTGGACTTCATTTGGCAAGCGGTCCCTGGCATAATATAACCAGTTCGCGAGAGCTAAGCGGGGCATCCTACCCTTGGCCAGTTCCCGACTGCAAAGAGCGCATATACGCATCTTGCCTTGACTGCCTGTGTCTTCTAGGCCGTTTGGCTCGAGTATTGCCTTGTCGTACGCTTCGAAGTTGTACGAGATCGGTAAGACTCGTTCGGGAAGTTCGTCGTTTCGAAGGAGAGAAAGGTCGATTTCCTTGGCATGGACGACCTTTAGGGACGAGGGTGACTTTAGGGTGCTGCATACAGCGCAGGGGAGACGTATGAAGTTGGAGGGGTTCATGCTTTCCTGCCATTCTTTGATCGTTTTTCTGCAGATGGCTTCCGTTGGTGGGTTCAGATGTGATAGGTTTTTGTCGAACGTCTCTTGGTTTGGGTTGGTAGAGGCCTGTTGGGCCTGGTCTGGGACCATCGTGTCTCTCGTCGTGTTCGTATTTATGGTCGGAATGGGGTCGTTTGCGGTTCTTGTTGGTATACACTCTGATCTATTCGAGCTAACTCTGTTCCATGGATCTGGTCTGAAGATCCATTGGTGGTGTTTCATCGTTTCGGTTGTGTGTTCGCGGAGTGATAGACGAGGTAGTTCCTTGAATAGGTAGAGGTTTCGCGCGCATTTCGTTGAGCATGTGTGAGTCTCTAGGAGTGTAGACATCTCTAGTTTCCGGAGACGTGAACGCGGGATTGAGTGGGCCTTTGCCAGTATTTTCATTTGTTCCAAGCTGAGTCTGGTGTAGTGCTGAACGAGTCTTCCGACGGGTGACATAATTATGATGAACATGGGGTCGGTATAGCGTTCGTCCCCGGACATGAGGTCTTGGATCGTATCTATGAACTGGTAGTTGTTGTTTAGATCGGTGGTGAATATTGCCAGGTCTTCCTTTATGAAATGTCCAGGAGCATCCGCTATCAGTCTGTGCGCTGAATCAACGACGGAACGATATGAGGACCTCTGCACTCTCGAGCTATTTTGGGAAGGAACGTGTCACGAGCGTGACTTACCTATAAACTGGTGTTGGCTTGGGCGTGGGCTGAAGTTTGTGGTCGTCATTTGGGTTTGAGCTGGGGTGTTGCTGGTTTGGGTAACCGCCTTGTTGAGGTGAATGGAAATGCTGTTATCGTCGTCCTTTTATACTTTTCGGGTCCTATGAGTACGGTAAATGAGCTCCTGTCTGTGTTCTGTTTCGCGCTGCTATCACTTTGGCATCCTGCTCCTGGCTCCGTCGATATGTGTGTTCGCGAGCCCGCGATCAAAGATTGATGACCTCGCGCGGTATCAATAAACGTCGGCATCACTGTCACCTTGTGAGGATGTGACATTCGCGGGTCCGTGCCTGTCACATCAGGAATTGATGTGGCGATCGAGGTGCTATATAAAAGCGCACTACGCGAGTGTTGATGATTACAGCTGTTATGACCGAGCCCATCTTGTCTCTGAGCGCGGATCCGATCGTGCTTCCTGTAAAGTACCATGAAGTGAGTCTGTGATAATTGCGGTTTGACGTTTTCTTTGGTTTATTCGTCTTCTTTTCCTCGTACTGATTAGAGGTATTTATACTGTTGATCTGCTCATGCGTGTAGATATGGGCGATGTACAAGCAGGCTTTGGCATCTTTCTGAACGGCAGACGAGTTAGACCTTCGCATCGATGTTCACCATTGGAAAACGCTGTTGACAGATGGGGAGCGTCACGCTCTGTCGATGATCCTGGCTTTCTTTGCTACTGCGGATGGTATTGTGGCCGATAATTTGGTTCAGAGGTTTTGTACGGAGGTCGGAGTATTGGAGGCGAAGTTTTTTTTATTCTTTTCAGTGTGCCATGTGCGTATTCCCAGTTTGTCGTTAATGCCTGTTCGCGAGCTTATTTTCCCTTCTTTTTCTTTTTTTTTTCGTCGGTAGGGAGAATGTGCACGCAGAGGCTTATGCTTTGATTTTAATATCTCTCGTGACTGATCAGAGGGTCAGGGCCGGTCTGTTGGACACTGCCAAGGCGGGATCACCGGTTTCTGCTAAGACTGGGTGGGCAACTCGGTGGATAACTGAATCGGTTGATTTTGGTGTACGTTTGTTGGCCTTCGCTGTGGTGGAAGGTATATTCTTCTCGGCTAGTTTCGCAGTTATTTTTTGGATGAAGACTCAAGGGAAGATGCCGGGCTTATGTTACTCGAACGATCTCATTTCGAGAGACGAAGGCTTGCATACCGAGTTTGCCTGTGTGATGCTGTCACTTCTGGTTGAACGACCAGACGAGTGCTTGGCGCGTGGGATCGTCGAGGAAGCGGTCCCGATTGAGATCGATTTTATCAGAGGTGTGTCGGCGATTACTTCGTTGGACTTATTATTAATGCGAGAAGAGTCCCTATCGTTAGGAGTACTCGGGCTTACTGTTCGGGACATGACGACCTACGTTCAGTATGTTGGTGACCAGCTTATGCTACGTATGGGGTATGCGACCATCTATCGTAGTGGAAACCCGGTTAGTGTCATTTCGTGAATATGTTCCTCTCGGGATTTGGTATAGGATTTGTGGTTGTTACGACGTGGCGACACGAACTTATCCTCTTCCTTCCGGGATCGTGATTGAACTGAATTTGTTCGTCTTCTCGTCTCGATTGGGGTCGTAGTTCCCTTTCATGGACATGATATCTATGGAATCTAGGGTCAACTTTTTCGAGAGGCAGAATTCTTCTTATCGGTTACCGGTTCCTAGTGCGGTTTCCGAGGGCTTGTTGTGAGTTCTTTTTCATAAATAATGATATGATGCGACTCACTCTTCGTGAGGCCTGACTCCGCTTTCTTTTGATTTCGTGTCGGTTGGGAGTTCTCGCGGATGTAATTCGGTATAATCGGTAGGCGGAGTATATTGAACCTCTCGTGTCAGTATTACTTTTTTTTGGTGTAGTCCCTTAAGCTGGTGTGGTCCGGTCGGGTGCGTATTTGTGTATTATACAAGTTAATAACATGAAGATGTGAAATGTTTTCCGTATGCCGTAAGTGTTGCCCGCTGGGTTCTATCCCAAGTTTATCAGGTAGTTATATCGCGGGCACACTATGTACTCGTCGCGTTTGATGTGTTGGGTTTGTGGGTATTTGAGATAGAGTCAGTAGGTCCCAGGGTATTGGCTGCTTTCAATCTGGGGGGTTAGTACTCCAGATCATGGAGAGGGAAGTCCGGGCACTCACTGTCGCGTGCGTTTGCAGAATCCATGCCTATGGAACCAGTCCTATTCTTCTGTCCGTATTCCGGGTTGTAGTTGGGAGACGCCGTCTGGGTTAGTGTGTGATATGGAACTACGGGGGGTATGGAATGTGTTGAAGTTTGCGTTGGTTGATTGACAATGACGGATGGTGTGTCGAAGCTCCCGGCTGAAGGTCGATCAGGGTGTCTCGGGAGAGGGTCAGGGATAGAGTCGGGTATGTTGTATCGGATGTTCGGAATTAAGACATGGGCTCCCCCACCGTGCACTTCTATCGCTCGATAACCATTGCCCCAAGGGACGCCTATGTGAACACCTTCCGTTTGCTGGACATACTGTCCTGTTGTACGTGCAATCTGCGTGACAAAACAGTCTGCGAATGGTGGAAGATGCGTGGTCTCTTCCGGTGAATGCGCCATCTTTATTTCTTCTGAGTTGTGTATTTTGCTCCGTGGATGAAGTTATTTGCTGGTTGGTTGGGTTATAGAGTGGATGGAGGCATCACATATGCACGAATGCGTTATACCTGGGTATTCTCGTGTGGCGTCGGGACCCGGACAACTCTCTCCTGATTTGAGATGATCTCCGGTCTGCGGTGTGCGTTGATCGGGTATCTCTCCAGCTGCACTACACGTGAGTTGTATGTGTCGCTTTAAAGCCTATTTACATGATGGAATAGTGAACTTAAACGACAATTTGACTTCCTCCTCGTAGTCATGTTTCGTCTTTCAAGCTAAAGGGATTTGCATCCTTCAGGTCGCCTCTTGTCCCTTGTCTAAGCTCAATTCCGGAAGTGTCCGGTTTGACACTATGATATTTGTTTCGGGTTAGAGTGAAGCTCGGGTTGTGTGGTGCTCTCCTGCGTAACCTCTTGTGCCGATTTCTTATTCTGTTCCTATAACGATATTCCAACAGGAAAGGTGGAAGGTGGTGCCCTTCTCGACGCTCTTGGAATCGTTTGAATATGGTTCGCTTCTAGGTGAAAATATAGACTGGGGCCTTGGACGGATGGGCGCGGTGTGAAGGGCATTTGGAATGTGCAGCATGGCCAGTGATAGTCGTAAACGCTTTAGTTGGGTGTCTGGATGTGGCTGGTGGTATCGTCTTTGGAAGCTGTGAGTACCGTCGCCTAGTTTGTCGGGTTTGTGGGTCCTGACGGAACGGTGACTGCAAAAAGGCGAGAAAAGCTATCGGTGCGTGAGCTATACGTCCTACGTCATGTAGGTTGGGGACCCTCTTCTGGCGATTTGTGCCGCTGTACTCTATTCTGTCGAAGGCTGTGAGCAAAGAGTGGGGTTCGACTTGTGGTAGTCTCGTTGGGTCATGCTTACGTTCTTCTCGAGACGCATTTTTCAATAAGGAATAGGGAGTACGACGGGAAAGGCGTTGGGGCTGAATGGGTCATGACGTCCGCTCTTGGGACGGGGTGTAGTAGGACGTCACCAGTCTTAACATTCTCGTCTCCCGAACATCTTGCGGGTGTCCGTTGTAGTACTCCAGGGGATGGATGGGGGGCGGAGAGGTTACTGGTGGCTGCCTTTGGATGGTTGACGCTGTTTGCGTGCCGCATGTGAACATCGGCATCATATTTTCCCATCATCGGCTCCAGCGTACGCCTGGTTCCTTTCATCTTCGATTGTGGTGGTCACTCATTGGTGGTATGGCAGCATGGGAGTTGGATACGCGCTGTAAGAGCTTTAGGTCGAGTTCTTATTGGTATTTTTGGAGGGACTTTGCAACGCTGACCGACCGTGTGATCCCTGTTTTTGAACAGCCTCCTTCCTTTCTTCAATGCATGCCCCATAACAGACAATACCGAAGACGCGATTTCACCCGACTTGTCGTGAAGTATCTCACCCCGAAGACAGCATGCCCCGACCGGGAGAGGCCTTTTTGGTATTTGCACTACGTGTTGTGGCTGTTGTGCACGAGGACCTCTGTTCGACGTGCACGTCTGTGTACGATTCTCTGACGAGTTGTTGCGATTTGGGACCAACCGCGAGCATATACTTCCTGAGTTCGATTAGTGGGTCGGTTCTTGGTACGTTTCTTTGGTCGCTGAAATGGGAATTAACGTTGTCTGCAAAGTTATCGTCACTACTGCCTAGAACAGTCTCGCTGGATTGCCTAGACTTATCTCTGGGAGGTGCACTTGATGAGCGTAGCAACGCAAGGCGACATACTTTTGCCATTGTCTGCTTGCGATTCTTTGCAACGTGTCGTCGAGCCCTAGCCGGTGGCGCTGTCTGCGCGTATCGGTGTCGAACCAGATGGGTCGCCAGCTAGTATGCGACATTATCTTTTCCGCTGAGATAGCCGGTGTAAACGGGCCTGTTACCTCTTTCTTGTTCTCGTGGTACCCTTACGTGTAATGTGCGTCGTGGTTTTCGCCTCTGGACTGGAACCTCCTGCTGATCGGTGGTCATTTTTTAGCTGGGTCTATGTTCGGATGTAGTTCGGTCTGCGTATACGTCAAAAGCTTCATCCTTTCGGTACTTGCTCTTAGTCTGCGGCAAGATAGAGTCTGGTCGTGGGCTCCCGGTGAATCTGATGTGTACGGGCGCCGTATGTCAATGTTGTCGAAGGTTAGTTCGATATGTGCTCCTGTTTGTTTAGAACCCCCACTCACCATATCGTATATGTTAAGGCTGCGTCACGACTTCCTGACGGTTCATGGAATCTACAACGAGGGGGAGTGTGGAAAACCGTACGACCGTTTTATCCGATTATCTGGATTTGGTGAGGGCATGAATGCGTTGGGGGTTGTGGGCTGAACCTCCTTGGTTTCGAGATGGGTTGTCGATGGTAAACGGACCACACAGATTGACCGGGGTACGTTCATTTCTCCTTACCAGGGCCGTCTTGACTGAAACCTAGTGACGGAGGTGGGTTGGGTTAAAGAGGCTCGTAGAGACCCCTTATACCCACCTCGAAGACCCCTAGGTTCTGTGAATAATGTTCTTCCCATATTGAGATGGCATGCGGTACGTCGTTGTACTTGTTTAGTCGAAACGTAGGAAGTGGTAATGACGCGCATGCTGGGTGTGACAGGATCGCGGTATGTCAGATGCAGCGTCGGGTCGTGCTGCGTTTCGTTTTCCTAGACGACTCTTGTACATGCATACAGCTTGGGACGAATTCTGGAAGCCGATCTACGAATAAATGGATTAGGATCCGAAAACCTGTCTGGTGCCTCTAAGGGCGACGTAAGGTGTGTTTTTGCGATACCTTTGCCCTTTCCTCTATAGTCCGTCTGGTTTGCTTTCATTATGTTCGTTTCTCTTTGTCTGATTCATCTTTTTCTACTTGTATACAGTTCTCCATTTGTTCGTCGCTTTTCGACTGCACAGTATCTTGGTATGGATTTTTTTGGTGAAGTTCTGGAAAGGTACCGGGTCCATCGACCGCGTGGGCGCCTTACGCCGGTGCGTTCTGGAAGAAAGTATTCGATCTGTTCAATGTCTTGACCAGATTGGTATTGTATTTCATTCTTCGGGTAGAGCGAGTGGACGGGTATAGCATAGTGTTCGTGTGGAAAGGAAAAGCAGCGCGTATAAAGACTGGGAGTGGCGGTGAGAACACATTCGTAGTAGGTCCCGGGATGGCGATGTGGGCTTTTTCGTCTTGAATCCTCGTGACAGGTAACGTGGTGGCACTCATCATCAGTCCCGAATCCCAGCTCAAATGCCCTTTCTTCTCTCTACCCCGCACATCCGTTAGGTCTGGATCCGTCATGGTCAAATTTACGCCGTACGAGTAGGTATCCCTGGATGAACGTCTAAAACCATAGCTGATTTATTTAGAAGGTTCATGGTACTCGAAGGTCTGTTCCTCTTTTTTCATCTTTTTTATACGTCCTTTCAGCTGTCTTGTTATTCCGTTTTTCCCCTCTCATCTGAGCGCTCACTCTTTACATTTTAGCTCTGGAGTGGTATCATTATGCCATCTCTTCACCGGAGTGTGTGATGAGGCTTAGGCGAGAATTGACACCTTACTCTTGGCCTGTGCGAACCTTCTTCGTCACTCTTTTCATCGCCCTTCATCATGGCCGCCAGTTCACCCGATATTCTATCAACGCCCGCATAGCGGCCCTCAGGCTTTCCCACCCATCCTCTTGCCTTCTCGCCTCTCGCAGTCAGTTTGTATCCCCGGCGTACCGTCCATACCCTACGTTTTCTTGTGACGAGACTGGCTCACCCTTCGAGCACCATACGACTATTTGCGTGGTGTTAGGGTTGGACACCGGTGGAATGTCTGTACTCGCGTCTGATTGTGCCAATAGGGATGGTGGTGGGATGCCGGTACCACTCTTTTCTGTTTCTGAGTTTGGAGGAAGCGTCGAAAATGCCGGTGTCTGTTTCACCACGCCTCTCACTCTGGTTGGGCCCAGTACGGCGGTGATCCTCCGTCAAGGAGAGTGTCCGAAGCAGCTCGATATGGTTATTCGGGGTGGGAAAGGAAAAGATTACAAAAAATATTACGTGGATTTACCAGATGAGTTTCGAGAGGAGTTGAGGACGGGCGCACGTAGCGGTGAGTCTTTTAGACTCTGATACTGTGATATAGTACTCATTACAATCTAGGTTTCAAACTTATCCAAACGATCTGCTTAAGCGAGTCGGCCAGGTTACTTTGTAATCTCCTGTCGTCTGCGCTGGAGCGCGTCGAGCCCACTACCAATCTGGAAATCACTTACACCGTGGCTAGCGGTTCCTTTAGCCAGAAAAAAATGCAGGCGTGTGCATTGGTTCCCAGTTACGTTTCTCGGTCAGACGTAGATCATACCCCTCCAACCACCATTCAACGCTCGATTCAATCCCAGGAACCCGCTCATAACGCTGAACGTGTCGGTGAGAGTATCCGCGGACCTTTCAGAGTGGAAGATGTAAAGGATGACACGGACGAGAAACGGTGGGCGGGCGATATAAACGGCGTCGAATATGAATCTACATCAGACGCGCCTCAGGATCCTATCGTGACGCTGTTCGATGGTGCGGGTCTGGCTGTTCGGTCCTCGATCGAGCCATGTCTTAACATAGGATTTGAAGAGGGAATGGGTCTGGTTGGACACTGGCTCCTTGTCGACCGATTCCTGACATTATGGTAATGTGCTTCCATTCACCAACCGCTGGAATTTGTGTTAACAGTGTGCATATAGATCTTATTGTTGGTTGGTCTCTTTGCTTTTGGATTGGTGTTATGCGATAAGCTCGTTTGTGCGCGTACCCGGTTATGTTATTCGAGACATCTGTAGTAACGTTTGTAAAGGTGTACATTTCAATTGGGAGTGGTAAACATTGAAACTTATGAGGGATGGACTGAAATAACTAGATAAAGGTAGAAATAAAACGATGGAATATCAGATGAAAACTAGAGGAGTTACGGCTGATAACCGTAAGGAGGTGTTCCCTTGTGTTTATGCGCGAAATTGGGATTCGAAAACGGACGACCATATTCTGTTTTTTTCGTTGATTCCTTTGTCCAAGAGTTCGAAGCCTCCTGAGATTGAGGCTCCCCATACGTTCTTTCCCAAACCGAGATGAACCAGGAACGGTAGGCGGGTGGCGAGGAGTGATATTTCGGATCCGACTAGTTTCACCAATGGCGTTCCAGCCGGGGACGCGCTTTTCCACCTCAACGCTGGATACCGGTAGTGTTTATTGAGTAATACGTAGCGAAGTCGGGAAGAATGGGGTGTACCGCTGCCAAGACTGTTAAGGGCTTCCTGCGTGATATTCGTTTATTTATTTATCGTTTGTTATAAGAAAGATGTTAGAACCCTGTTGGCGACGCGGAATAATGAATATGGTCCGACTCACTGATAGATCCATGGAAGCTTGTTCTACCCACAGGTTTCGCAAGGAAGGAAAGGTGCTCTGGAACCAGTGTAAGACCATACCGATGGTGACATTCCGGGCTAACTTGATGGTGAGGGTTCGAAGAGAGGAGCAGAGGTCGGATCCTTCCGCTCGTGATATGAAGTCTGCGACGTCTTCATGGTATAGGTAGGTGTCGAGATTCAACTCTTCCATGCGCCTGTTAAATGAAATAGCTGCTAAGGCGTACGATCCGGACACCTTTAGGTATCGCAAACGTGGCAAAGTGTACGGCGTGAAGGGTCCCTGTATTGTTGCCATGTTCTTCAGGGAGAAACATGGGTGCTGGCTTTCCCGTATGACTCCTCCGCGACACATGATAGTCCGCATGAGGGCAGTGTTCAAGTGGTGTCCATCTATCTTCAACGTGATCAAGTTCGTCAATAGAGGAAGAACCTGACATGCCATAGTAGTCGCTAAACGGGAGTCGGGGGCCTGCCATCCTTTTAACCAGAGTCGTTTCACGTAGAGACAGAGCGTTGTAGATACACTACTGCCCGAAAGTAAAGTAGCCAAGAGGTGTCTCCCTGTATCCCATTCGAGAATAAGTGAGTGGTATCGAACATAGCTTCCAGCGCGGAAGAAACGACCGCACACAGCCATGAAAGAGGTGAGGCTGCGAGGGTCCTCCACTAAGTGTTGGGCAATATCTTCGAGAGTTTCGGTCGCGAGTAGGTTGTCAGGACTCTTTTTGGTTTTACAGATGAGTGTGAGATGTGTGGACGTTTGTGAGTTATTGACTTTACGGGGATTTTCACTTCCCATTATTGGGTTATAGTGCTGTCTTGGGATAGTTTGAGGGGGGTAAGATGGAAAAAAATGCGTGTGGATAGGAAGAAAAAGACGGAGAGACAAGGGGGAGGGGAGGGGAGAAGGAAGAGAGAAAGATAGAAGCACGGGCGAAAGTGGGGGAAGGTTTCAATGTAATTTATGGGTGTGTACCAGTTCGGCTTAATCTGATTTCTGCCGATTTCGTCCGATTGGCGAGTTGTAACGTTGGACGAGTTCTTTATATGACAAAAGCAGTGCGCGAAGGCTCATTGGACGAGGAGATTGGTGCTTGAATCCTTCCGCTCAGGGGTAGTATACATTTGTGGAACATATATCAAGTGACGTCGTTGGACTCCGAGCGTTGTGGCGCGGACTCGTCCTCTTTGATCGGGGGTTCGTGGGTTCGGCCGGCGTGCCTTGATCGTGGGCTTTGTTCCTGATGCCAGGTCGACCGTGTACGATGTTGGCCGGCGGCCGCGCGTCACCGAATCTGGATGGTAATCAATAAATCACGTGTCCGCTCTGTAGGTGTATAAAGGGAGGACTGTCGGTGAAACTGATAATTGTAACTGATTGCTGACAGGACAGTAATACCTGTCTACGCATCTTCGGCTCGAAAATACTCCTCCCTTTTACTTCGCTTTTCTGCGACTGGTTGGATCGCCTTCAATCTATATGAGCTCTTCAGGTTATAATGGGGGTAGCCCCACGCGTCCACTCCTTCACCCGAGAGTCGAGTCTGTCAGATCTGGTCATGAACGGATTCAGTGAGTGTTGAGACTCGATTTCCCTTCTTCTGACTTCGGTCTGATCGTTATATTTCATCCTTTCGGTGTGTTTGAGATCATTATTTACCTTTTTTTTTTTCCAGTTCGGCTGCGGCTGGTCATTTACCGCCTATTCGCATCCCACCTCTTAGGCTAAGGAAGTATAGAACTCCGTATTCGGGGTCAAATAGTTACCGTTTAGTCCCGGGGCAGATGATCATCGAACCTTCTACTTCTCTAGGCACTGCTCACCCTCTAAACTTGGATATCTCCGAACAATCCAACTCACCCCCGGCTTTTCTGGACCAAACCATTCGCGACGATATTCCTCTTCGTTCTTCCACATCAGTAGACGATTCTTCTGGTATCGCTTCAGACGATGACATGACCTCTGAGTCTGACGGTTCACTCGGTGTGGACGATTTCATCGTGTCTGATTCGGACGATGAAAGCGCTTCGGATAGCGATTCTTTCGTTTTCGAATCTGACGGTGATACCGACGATGACACTGATCAGGACGAAGGGGGGGACGAACTTTTATTCGACAGTGAAGAATACGAATCCGCTGGATCCGATTCGGAATCCTCTAGTTCTAGGTTATTCGCCCCTCGTCCTGTTAACCCAATACCCGGTCTACGCGACTACATGCTCACCGTAGAGGGTAAGCCGGATGAAATCTGTCTCAATGGCCACCAGTCTACTTCCTCCGTAGGGGACATCCGGATGGGTGATCTTGTTGCTTCCGGGGAATCCTGTGAACCTATTACAGGAAGGATGTTTCCGGTTAGCCTTGAGGACGGTACGGGCATCGTTCATTCAGGTCAGCTTGAACTCATAGAGTGGATACCAATAGATGATTCATTTCCGACCATCCCGTGCATGAATGTCGCGGAGTCTCGGGATCTCATGCAAGAAGTTCTGAGAAGTTATGTAGCTATGAATTCCCTAGGAAGTGTTGCGAGGGGGGATTCTCCTGATTGATCGTGATTTCCCCGGGATAGGAATGCATAATCCCTCCAGGATTAGATCGGCAGGTCGTGGTTCGTTCGTTTTCACTTATGTTCCTTGTGTCCTCATGACAGGTTGTCCTGACTCTTTTCATCTATACGCGTCTCCTTCTGGTTCTAATCGTACGAATCGATACATTTTTTTGTGTACTTTTTGTCCCTGGTTACGAAGTCACGGGTGAAGTCCCTTTCGACGTTTTATTGTTTTTGTTTATGCGAATTCGCTTCCCTCATAGTGTTGTAATCTGGTAACCCTACCCTCAGTCCCCTCTCCCTTCTCTTCTGCCTCCCGTTGCATTGCGCTTGGCAGTACGATGTAATTGTACTTTGGATGAGTCAAATGTGTGAGAACTTAATGGATTTATGAAGTGTTTTCCAAGGTGACTGCGGTCTCATGTCGGTCGAAAGCGAGGGTATCTAATGCTATGTTAATTAAGAGAATATGGGTACAAGATGGGACAATTGAATATATATGCATGCATCGGTGTTGCGAACTTCTCGTTTTCCTTTTACAGAGGGGACTCAAGTTTTCGGGAGGGCATATGTCTCGACGAAAAACTCTACGCTGTACGAAGGTCTGGTCGTTCTCGCCTTTCGTCTGGTCGCGCACCTGTTTGATCACCTTAGTTAACGAGAAGTGGTATGTTGACGTGCTATTTGAGCTCAACTAACTTACTTTTCACATTTGACCTTCCACGGTTTTTTTGTTAGATACACTGAACGGCATCCATCGCACAATTCTATTGGACGGTCGGTGCCGGTCTATATCCAGTGAGGAAAGCGACTTCCAGAAATTTTTATGGCTCACCTTCCTTATGTATCCTCCACATGCGTTACACAGCAACTCGCCGTCCCTACCGTATCTCCACCAGGGGGTAACCGTAATTTCGCATCGGGCGCAGGCGAGACCATTACTGATAAACGGAGTGAAGTCACGTATGACGTCTCCCGCGACCCAGTTCCCAACAGGCGCTTTTGCGATCTGAGAAATATGAGTCTTTTCCTCGCCCGTACGATTCTGTATACGATTCTGTAAGGGTTCCTGGGAATCATGGTCTTCGGCAGGCCGAGGTTTTGGAATCCGAGATGGACCTCTCTGGACGGTTTCTTCCAATTGTGTTTGTTCGAAGGGGATGCCGTGTCGTCTCATGAGCCTCTGGACTGCGTCTGCTTTGTCCGCCTTCCGTTTATTGTGAGGGTATATCTTGCCTTGGCGTGATTCTGGGCCCTCGCATTGTACGGTACCAGAAATACTGATGGGTTTTTGGTGCAGAATGATAAGTCTTTCGATGGCTTGCGTTCTATTTATCTTGTGTCGAGATTTATCCGTCGGCTTGCCGCCAAAGTTGTGACAGTATACCCCTGTGGCTTCCACTAGGTCTGGTATTTCGTGGTAATTGTGAACCTTACGCAGACCCAGAACTTCAACGTGATGGACGGACGACGACTCAGTCGTGTATCGACTGGACCCTGAGGCTCGTTGGGGTTCTTCTAGAGGTGGTGGGGCGCTATTTTTTTCGTTTACTCCTCCCTCCGATGAATAATTTCGATGGGTTATAAACATTAAAGAGTGTTTGGATTTGTTTGATGTCGACATCTTTCACACTCGCCTGGCACGTGGCAGATGAAGATGGGTCTGGAGGGGTGAAGGGAAAAGGGTACCGCTCGGCTGGGATGGTCGGGATGGAGGGTTGAGCAGGATACGCGACCGCCGTCAGTTTGGAACGCCACCATAGAAGTCACGGTATCGCGGCAATTTGCGTACTTTCGTTGCGGCTACGGCATGATAGGCTCGGCATGATGTCAGCTAAGTTTTGATGCGGTCCGGTCTCCCGAGATAGACTCCCGTTTATACTGGTTCTTCCTTGGTTGTATTCATGCTCGTGCTTTCAATCGATCGGTCTCTCTTAGTACGGTATATCCACCGTTTATAAACCTTTTTTTCTTTTTTTTTTTTTTTTTTTTTTGGGTGTGGCAAGGCTCAACCCTATATCGGCTTGGTTTCATGAGGGGTGTGGATGGGTGTGAGATTGTAGAAGATGGTTCATGTATCGTATTATTAACATTCTCTTTTGACTAGACTAAGCGAGGATATTAGTCGAAATTTACAAGGCGTTGTGTTACCACGATGAACATGAACTGAATTTCCAGACTTCGTTATAAGTGCAATCACTTTTAATACTACAAGTACAACTATAACAAGGTTGAGACTTCAACTGGAGGGGGGGTGCGAGGGGGACACTGGAACCTTTCACTGGGTGTAGAGGTAAAAAAATAGACCGGTGAAGCGTAGGGCGGATTTGAATATACCGAGTGGATACGGCTGAATACGGGCCGCTACCCTCTCCTGACGACAGGTCCCATCAGACTCATGGCATGCCTTCGTACAGAGCCGGATCAATTTCGCTGACCTGGGCAAACCAATCAGTGTCTTCATCTCTTTCGTTCGCTCCTTCGTTCCGTGTACCTCCATCTTCGTCGTCTGTGTCCGATCCCTCGTCGATTTCCTGTGTGTCTTCTTCGTCTTTTGACGGGGCGAAGTAGGATGATGGGTTCGGATGCTGGTCGACAGCGCGCCCGTAGAAAAGGTATCTGCAAGAGTTTTCCGGTATCGCCAATGGCATCCCTTCGACGATGGGGAGAGATTTCGGTGTTTTCATCACCGTATCCTTCCTGGGTGATACGACGGCGTGGATGCGGTCGTACCGCTGGACCGTTGGTACACCCAATTCGCGGATAAGCATCCTAACGATCTCGGGTACGGGGTTAATTCTGCCTTTCGATTCAATCTCTCTAATTACCGTAGAAGGCACGTAAACGTTGGCTTTCAGGAATTCTGGACGGGCGGGTGTCCCAGGCACTTGAGCTCCCGGGATATGTACAACCAGAGTGGTGCCTCCAGTCACTTGGTCTAACAAGGCCGCCTGCGGAAAAACGCGTCTACGTCAGTAAGTCAAGGTGATATTGCTACCGACAGCGTTACCTGATCGAAAACCGCTCTTCTCGCCCTGAGTTCAATGATTGCTCGATGGTTCTCGTCTTGTTTTGTCCGTCTGGCCTCGAAGTATCTCCTGTGGAAGGCCTCAGAGTTCGACGGCCCATTGTCCAGAGAGGCGTTGTGCGCGAAGAATGCTAAATCGGAAGCTGCTAGTTTTTCCTCGTTCGCGGTGTAGAATCCGGGGTATCTTTCAATCGAGTTAAGGATACCGCGAAGATATAGGATGCTGGTGGCTGATAGCTGTTGAAGATGAGTATAGTACGCCATCGCTGTATATGATGCTCTTACCCTCACTCATCTTTCCGATTTATAGTCGGGCATTCTGGATTCGGTGCTTTTCCCAGTCGAATAAACGGGTTCCGGATGCATCGTAGTAGCGATAACGCTCCGACGCCACCATTTCCTGCGTTGTACGGTCCAACGTATATGCAAGGCTGATGGCGGGGTCGTACCAGTCCATCGGGTTGCGCTCGAACCAGTCTGTATGGTTTATATCTGTGGCACGAGTCTGTCCCAGTTCGTTTCTTTTTTTTCGGAACTGTTGCTATAAAAAGGTGACACTGGTGATTTTGGGTTGTGAATATATTTAGTACCCTTCCGTTTTGGTTGGTTTGGATTTCTTCGTCACGTTCTAGGATGCCATACAGATTTAACCCCTCTTCAGCCTATGCCTATTCTTTATTTGACTCGAGGTACGTTTGTTAATTCCCATTTTCCGTTACCTCTCGAAAGTAAACCGTATAGCCTGACCCTGATCCGTTTCAGTTCTAGTTCGCTCGCCCCATAAATTTTGCGAATACAGCGGGTAATTTTCGTCTAGGTGTGTGAACGTCATTACCATAATCTCGTATGGAATCTCGATTACAGCCATATTAACTAGAGGATAGAATTATTATAACTATCTCATTCACGTCTTCAGGTGCTTTCTCCCGCCGACCGCCTCTATGTTTGGTCTGTGTATATGCGGAATTTCTACAAAGAGTGCGTATAGGATCGGGGCTTTCAGGATCCGTTCGACCATCCCCCAGAAGTGGTTTGTCTATTTAGCCGTGACTCGATGCCGCCTCCCAGATCCTCAGCCCCGGCACCCTTCATGGCAGTACGGGCTAGAGTTATGTCCCAGTAACCGGTTAACCTTTTTATCGGGGAACATACGAACTGAAGGTGAAATAGATTGAACCTAATGCCGTATGGAAAAGCGAAAAAAACTAGACTGGACGCTCAAACTAAAGGTCTAGTCGCAATCTTAACTGGGAACGTCCGTCTCCGAGATGACATGTGCGCGTCGTGTCAAATACGTAGAATCCCTGTACGTTCCTATCATCAAGCTTTGTTTGACCTTATCAAAGGTTACCACAGTGCCCTGGCCCCGACGCGTACAGACAGTGTCTATTTTGCATTCGCACTGGATTCGAGGCACGTTGAGTCCTTATCCCCCCTCTTAATTTGCGTTTATTCATTTGCTTTTATTACTTCGTTCCTTCTTCATTTTTGTTTCTTTCTATGTTATATTCTTTCGATTGAGGTCAACCTTCTACCTTGTTAACATTCTCAAATTAATCTTTTCGCTTTATACGCGCATAGTGTACGTGGCCTCTTCGCACAAATGTTTCTGATGTGGGATCCAGTCCGGGAGCAATTCGCGATGCAATTGCCGTGCCAGTAAATGAGCAGCAGAGTGTGCTGTCTGCGGGCTCTACCGTTGTTCCGATGGATATGGATAACAGTAGTTCTATCACGGCGAGCCCGGAATGGAATTCTGGTGAGTGTAAACATTCATAGCATATCTCGTAGCTGAATGAAAATTACGTGGATACTAGGTGGCGATGGGAACAACTCCGCAACGTTCGTTGAGCCTTATGATAGCCTTTTCGATGGTGGTCGTTCTGTCGAGATGTCCGATAATACTTCTTTGGGTCTACTGGCAACGGACGGCCCTCAGGAGAGTGTGTTGGTTAACGACGTAAGCCGTCCAACATAATCACTCGAGACATTTGACGAACGCTGTTCTGTAATCGAACTCAGGTATTTGACGGGAGCGGTACGCCTAGTGGGGGTCAACCGCCTCATGCGGGCCTATCTTCCCTAGTGACGTCGTCGTACGTGGATGTCTGTTCAAGTGTTATGCAAGGTCCCGTCTCTTCTCAGTACAGGTAAGCTGTGAGTTTCTAACGGCTGGTGGTCGAACACTTACCTCCCGTATGTCGTCGAAATTGCTGTGTACGTTTTATGGTGGGAATGGCCGACCGTAACAAGATACATAGACTACGACACTCTAACCGCCGTGGACAACCTTTTGTACGGTTCTTCCTCCGAATCATGTATCTCGAACGTCGACTCGAGGTCAGGCGGGAATGACGACTTTCGCTTCGGTTGTGCGTCTGGTGTGAATTTCTATGACTCTGCCCCATCAGGGTAAGAAATTGTTTACTGTGATAGTTTGTCGCCTAATCCACAGGGGGTCAAGATCCTTCCCGGGCGACCTTTTTGCCCATACACCCTTCCTCGATCCGTCCCGGTCTCAGTATGAAGCGTCGCCTTCTCTCGGGGCGAGGTACTCATCGACATATCTTCCATATGCCTGACCATCGCGCGGATAGAGTCACAACCACCACAACCAATCCCGTCCGTTTT